>QFEC01008684.1:0-13866 GCA_003316585.1 Gomphus bonarii
GAAATGGTGTTTTGGGGGATGTTTCCATTGAATCCATCCACCCAAAGCCCATTCGATCCAATACTTCTGGAAGGGGTGGTAGTTCGCTCTCAAGATCCACATTGAGACGCCATGCATTGAGAGGGGGGTGATGTCAGGGTTCAGTTGGAGATCGCTATCTGTTGTTGTTTCCTGTTTATGTTCTTCTATAACTTTCCACCACCTTCCGGAACTTTCCATACTTTTCCATCATTTTCTACAACCTTCCAGGACCTTCTACCACTTTCTATCACCTTCTAGAATCTTCCAGAACCTTCCGTCACCTTCCATGACCTTCCGTGACTTTCCACTAGGGTATATAAGTGTGACTGGTGTAACAGTTACCCCTCAGCTTGATCTCTGAGGATTACCGCTACACCAGGTGGGCTCTCTATGTATTTATTACTAGTAACCTTGTATAAACTGAGGATTACCGCTACACCAGGTGGAAATTACCCTTATCAGCTCACTAAACATTGGAGTATCTTGTTGTTGTGACCTTGTTGATAGTGTCGCCCTCACAGGTTGGCTGGACCTTGGTTTGGAGGATCTTATTAGTGAACTGAGCTGCTCAGTCAGACTTGAAGAAGGAGAGGGCCCAGTGGATACAGGCCTGGTCATTTGGGAAGTGGTCGCCACAGATTGTGAAGTAGATGCTGCAAGAGTTGAGGAATGTGTGGCCTTTGTTGTGGTTGCCATTGAATTCTGAAGGGGATGCTCACCTAATTCAGGAGGCAGTTGAGAGTAATGGGCTTGGTATGCTTCAGCTGCATGTGCTAGGTGTCAGGTTATCTTTGGAGTCAAGGAACTCTCTTTCTCTTCTTTCTGGCTCATTTTCTAACTTCTGCATTATTGCCCTTAAGGCATTACTGATTTCAGCATTTGCTGCTTGGTTTGCTGCTAACTGTTGTTCTTACCATTGGAAGCACTCATCAGCATCCATCTTGGGTCAAGAACTTGGTAGTGCATGTGTTGCCAAGGCTGTTTCAGTTTTAGAGGAGGGGGAGTCTGGTGTTATGTAAGCAAGTGAGGTGAGGCTATCCAAGTGGCTTTCATTTAGACCAAAGCCACCTATGGTCATTCAGTAATGCAACTCCCAGTCCTTATTAGGCAAAGTTTTCCTAATGTAAGGGCAACCCCTGAAGCACTCACTGAGGTTACTGAGGTCATGTGGCTGAGGCTAGCAAGGGGGAAATCCTAAGTATATTAAACTGTGTAGATAGAAATAGAGCCTCACCTAGCAAGGGGGAAATCCTAAGAGGAAAACTTAGGATCCCTTGCTAGTGAGCTATGCAACCTATGTATATACTCATTGTCTGCTCCCTACTTCTTCAGCATACCTTACCCCTTGATTGGGCCTTAAGGTATGATGACCCCACAACCCATATCTGGCATTACAGTACTCAAGCCAATACCTTAGCCACTCGGTTCAGGATGCCTCATACCTGGACCAAGTGACTGTTGCTTCACTTGTTGTTTGAATGCACATTTTGGTTCAGTAACCTTCAGTATGGGCAGATTGGCTTGGGATCAGTTCAGGATTTGAAATGGGTGGTCCCCTAACACCCTATGTTACCTATTCTAGTATCCATTCCTTACAGTTTAGTCGCCATCCTTATGCAGCCCTGTTGCATACCTTATGGTAACTTTGTTTTTTCTATATAAGTAGTTAATTCCATGTATGTATTCTCCATTCATGTTATTGACTAAGTTAAGCATATGCTCTCAGTCCTCAAGTCTGTCATCCAACCATTTGGTGCCAACAATCTTGGGAACAGATCAAATTTGCATCTGAAATCTAGTGGCACAGCCAGGTAGATAGGTGCAACACAAGTATGTTGAAGCCAATGGCACATCTGCCTCAGCTCATTGGACTAAGCTGAACACCCAAACCAAGTGCATCTGCACATGCACTTAACAGTTCTAGTCCAAGTCTTGGATGCTGACCACTGTTGAGCATGAAGGGGTGGTCTGTGTTGCAGAGTGGATCTGATTGTTATATGCAAATTCAGCAAAAGAAATCCATTCTAACCAGTGACCAGTGAGCTTGGTGGCAGTTTAGATTCTGTGCAGAGTGGAAGTAGGTGAGGTTTTGATGGTCATTGAGGATCTCAATTTTGTACTTGGTTCCTTCTAGGATATGATGCCATTCTTCTAGACCATGGATGACAGAGAGTGATTCCTTATCATGGATAGTGTAGCTGTGCTCTGTGTCTGAAAGACTCTTTGAGACAAAACCAATAGGTCTCCATTTTCCAACATCACAGAGTTGAGACAGTACAGCACCTGTTGCATATGCCAAGGCATCCATTTCTAGGCAAAAGTGCTTGGTCTGGTCTGGGAGGACAAGGATAGGGGTAGAGGTGATGAGGGATTTGAGTTTATCAAAGGTAACTTGTTCTGGTCCATCTAGTGTCCAAGACCACTGTGTATTGGCTTTGGTGAGGTTGTTCAGGGGTTTGGAAATGTGAGAGAAGTTGTCCACAAATCAATGATAGAAGTTGACAAATCCAAGGAAGGATCTCACTTCAGTGACATTGCTTGGGATTGGCCAGTTGTGTACTCTTGCTACCTTCACTGGTTTATTGCCACCTTCTCTGCTGAGAGGATAAGTCCAAGGTATTCCACTTCTAGTTGTTCAAATACATCTTTCTCTGGTTTCAGGTATAAGTTGTTAGAGTGAAGGATTTCAAGCACTTGTTGTACAGTCTTTTGATGGGCTTCAAGGGATTCTGTGAAGATGAGTATGTCATCTATGAATAACTACTACAACCCCTTCATCAATGAGCTCCTTGAAGATTTCATTCATCATCATTTGAAAGGTGGCTGGGTTTTTTGTGAGACCAAAGAATATTACCAGAGGTTTATATAGACCTTGGTTTGTTTGGAAGGCTGCCTTCCACTCATCTCCTTCCTTTATGCACACATTGTTATATTCCCAGTGGACATCTAGCTTTGTAAAGTGTTTGGCCTTGGCAGTGGCAACCTTGTTTATAATATCTGGCACAAGGGGTATGGGGGTAAGCTGATTGTTATATCATTAAGCTTTTGGTAGTCTTGCACAAAGCAGAGACTGCTGTCCTTTTTCTTTACAAAGAAGACTGGGGATGCCATGGGTGATTTAGAGGGACAGATGCAATGACTCTTTAAGTTTTCTTCAAGGAATGCATCTAGTTCTCTTTGCTCATTGGGGGACATTAGATAGACCTTGGTGCTAAAGGACTTGGCACCTGGAATCAGCTCAATTGCATGATCCCAAGGTTTACATGGGGGAAGCTTGTCAAAGGACTCCTTTGAAAAGACATTCTTGAACTCCTGACAAGGTTTTGGAACAAGATCTTCAAAGGATTTGATGGGTGTAAGCTCAGATGCCTTTTGGGCAAATTATTGTGAGATAGTTGAGCTTGCACCAATTTCTTCATGGTCATCCTCAACAAAGACTACAAAGAGTCTGTCTCCATTTTCAGGTGAGTACAATGGCTCTTCAACTATGGTGCATGTGTGTTGGTCAGGGAGATGCACATGGTCTTCTTTAATGTCTGGAACTGTCTCAACTTGAGGTTTCTTGCTGACTGGTTTAATACCACATAATTCAGGGCAGCAAGTCATCTTCACCTTGCCTGAGTGCCAATTAACCTCTGGGTTATGCTCAGTGAGTCAGTTATGTCCTAGAATGATCACTAGGTGTCTCAGGCTTGTGTCACATTCTGTGTGATGTCCATATGTGCAGATGAGGTCAATTTCTTCCTGGATTGAACCTGCTTTATTAGGAGTGTCATCAATATTATAGACAGGTATAGCATGAGGAAGGCAGGGGGTTTTGAGCCTTTCAGCCCAGACAAATTCAATATCAATGAACATTCCAGTGGTGCTACTGTCAAGGAGTGCATCAATCACTAGAGGATGTCTAGTGTCAACAGATTGGACCTTCAGAGGAACCTTTGGGCACTGGTGAATGATAGCAGAGCTTACATAGAGAAGGGAAAGGGGCTGTTCTTCAGTGTTTGGGGTGGTGGGTTTTATTTCAGGCATGACTGGTTGGGTTTCAGTTTGGTCTAGGATTAGCAAGAAGTGTAGCATGTCTCTTGTATTCCCTAGTGTACATGTTTCAAGAACTGAAAACTGATTTGTCAAGTGGGGCATGTCTTTCACTGCTGACTTGCCTAAAAACCCTGTTTCCCTCCTTCTTCAGAAGTTTGGACCTTTGCTTTCTGTGCTGCCTACTGAGCATCTAGAGCAGCTGCTACTGATTCTGAAATCATGGCTGTAAGTGCAGCTCCTGTGAGGTTTGTGCAGACACATTCCTTGTGGGGTTCTGGGCATGCTGGAGAAATATGACCTTGCTTGCCACAGTTATAGCATGTCTGAGCCTCAATGTGTTGTTGATTGGAATCTATGTCCATGGGTGTAGCAGTGCTGGATGTAGGCATTACAGGAGCAGTTGTAGTATAGGTTGGGATGGTGCAGTGGGAGTTATGAGGTGCTTGTGTCTTCTTAACCTCCACAAGATGGCAGTAGTTGTGGTCAATCTAGCATGCAGCTTCCTTCAATCCCTTGAGGTTGGATGGGAGGGATGGTTGTGCATGGACCTTGTCTAAAATCATTGCTGGAAAGGCATCTTCCAGTGTCTCATCATTGAAGCCTGTTCTCCCTGCAAGTATCTCAAATTGTGCAGTATAATCATCTGCTGACATACCAGATGTCATCTTAAGGTCATACAGTTTGGTACAGGCTGTTCTGGCACAATTAAGGTCTCCAAAGGCTCCTTTGACCTGCCTAGCAAACTCATTGAAGGTACTGATTGATGAGGTTCCATCAATGATGGCTTGGGTCTTATTTTGTGACCAGATCACTGCAGAGCCTCCTGACATGAATGAGAGGAGCATATAACATTTTGGTTTGTTTGTCTGGGAAAGACCCTGGTTAGAGGGTGATGGAAAGCTTCAGGGCATAAATGAATCTTTCTGTCTCTGCCCTATCTCCAGTGAACTTCTCCAGATAAGCTGCCTTGATGGAGTGATGAGAGGGGGGACTGGGTGCAGGGATGTGAGTAGTCAAGTGTTGAGTAGCAGCAATTGTGGCAGCTGAGGCAGCATTGGTCATATTGTTTTGCATGGCACTCAACTGGTCTTGAAGGACTTCATTCTGATACTGTAAGAGTTGAACTTGGTTTGCCTGGGTGGCAAACATGTTTCTGAGGACAATCCCAGGTTTACCCAGGGATTCCCAATATTATCCTGGGATTTGGTTTGACATGTTGTAAAAGTGGAAGTGTCTTTGGGGGAGCTTGAGCCAATACCTCATTAACAGCCTCTAATTTTGGCTTTTTTCACTCATTAACTGTCAGTAACAAAACCATTCAAATGAGACTTGGAATATGAAATATTCATATCTCAGGGGGTTCTACATATATTTGCTAGATTCTTGGTCTACAGGATAGCTAGGATCATAGAGCATATGTCATAATATTTTCATGATTTAAAAAGTTAAATTAAATTTCCTATCAGATACATAATCCAAAACTTCCAAACATGCAAACAGTTTTGTTGCTTACTGTTGAACCTGGAATGGAAATAGAAAGATCTTCCTCTGATACTAGAGCTTCTGACTCTTGCAGATATCTCAGAGTGCCATTCATACTTCTGAATATAGGTTATGGGCTCTCCAATACCATAAGACTTTCTCTGCTTCAGATAACTAGCAAGGTGCTATTGGCAAGAAATTTATCAGGGCCATGAGATTATATTTCTGGGATTACTATCTCAACCACTCATAAACAATTCCTATTGGGCACTATCAACAAGTTACAAGGACAATTACCAGGGATTGTAGGAATAGACTTGTGCTATCTAGTGTTTTCTCTAGGACTATTTAATGTAGTCATATCAATAGGGACAAACAGGGAAAAAGTACATGTTTTGTTAAATGAAGAGGTAAAAAACATATACTATTTTATCAACTCAAAAAGCTAATTAACACTTAATGATAAATGCAAAATATTTTATCATGACAACCATACCTTCTTGCAGTAACTTACAAATGTGAGCACAGTCGTATGACGCAGTTTTGTAACTTTGAGCATTTCTTTTGTTAAATCGAGCGGTTGCTTGCACGTCAGCCACTTGAATATTGCAACCGCTTACGTAGTATATTTGGTTCCGTGACGTCTGCCAGCTCACGCTTATAGCGTGTTTTGCTTCAAGGTAGTGCCCTCTACAAGCCGAAAAATGACCTCTGTGCTCGTTCCTATACTATATGTGGTGGTTCTAGTCGGTTCCTTATATCTCTTCATCCAGTTTCATCGAAAACGAGCTGCAGGTATTTACCCAATTCTCCAATACAACGAATTCATCCTTCATCGCACCAATCCATCTAGCACGGTTACAGAAGGACCCTTGGTGGCCTACACATCACGAACGAGATGTCTACATTAGTCTCCTACAACAGACCGATCCACCTGCTCCAGATCACGTTTTAAAAGCCGCACTCCTGCGTCGTGCTGTCACCGACATCACCCGCATACACAGTATGCGAGAAGATAAGCAGGCGGCCACAGTTCTCGTACAAAAAGGCTCCGTGGGAGATGATTTATTGACGCGGTTATTGGCAGCAGAGAAGGAGTTAGAAACCGAAATTCTCGAAGTCGTTGGGGAGGCTAATTCTTTCAAGGAGGGCTGGGGAGCTTACATATTCCAAACTGCCAGTGAGATGCTTGCTAATGAGAAAACAAGAGAGTTGTATAGCTCTTTACCCCAAATGAAGACCCAGATCGGTGGGTAATTATCACTTATATTCAGCATCATGCTCATAGTCGTCTAAGGTCTGAGATATGGCAAGAAGAAGAAAGTGACACAGGCGGTTGAGTCTGATTCACCCACACTATCCTCTAGTCGGCCTGTCGAACTACTGGCAACGCCTATGAATCTTGCGCCTCCCACTCCTCCAAATACCACAATTAGTGCTGGCACTGACGCCGACGATTCCCCAGCGTCCACACGAATACCCGTAATGTGGTATCTTCTATGTTCATTTCTCTAACCCATTTGTTCTTAGAATTCGCGAGGAAAGAAAGCAAAGAAACGGAAATAAATGGCTTGAAGGGTTAGCATCGTGTATTCAGGAATCCTGCAAGTCATTCAATAATCCAGCGCTTTGCGGCAATTTACCATAACGTTCATTAGAGCCGTCAAATAGTACATATGATTCTTCACACGGTAGGATGCAGAAACAGGAAGATATGAATGTCAAAGAAAGTGGGAAATGACCAAGACAAGCTTCCTAGCCTTTGATGACAATTGCCTTCTCCCCAGCACCAGTCCGCGCTTTTCCCGACTTATCAAAGTGATCGAGGCCAAGTGCATCGTCTGGTAAAAATTTATGATCGTATATTGTATCCTCTGTTGACACATCACTCATTTAATATCATGTTATTGAGATGGAATGGTGTACTAACCGTCCTCAATATATGATGGTTGTTTGAAAGTTGGTACCTGAATTAACGCGAAACGATATTTCGCAAAGTCTTTGTCTGACACGCCTATACGAACTTGTAGTCGTTTCTTAGTGTCCACAAACTTCTCACCCTAGAGACCATATTCAAAACGATTATAAATTCGAGTATTGTGCACCTACCGGTTTTACAACAAATTTGAATGGTACGCCATGTGTCCGAGAGACTTCCTTCTGGAAGTGGAAAACACTGATGACTTTGTCAGCATCATCGGCTTCCAGTTCCTCAGCTGGAATTTCCTAACGTGTAGACTCTGGTAAGCAAAACTTCGGTGAGTGGGTTACGGGACGAACCTCAGCATACAAGTCTGCCGGATCAGGAATATTTCCAATCATTTCTGAATGTGTGTATTCTTTCTGCGTTTTGCCATCTTTGCTGACCTCAAACACACGGATTCTGCCTGTGCCAGTGGCGCTGAGGGAAACGTGTTTTCGCAAGTGCTCAGAGACATCGCTAACTGGACTGGTCTTTGGGAGTAAAAAGGAGTGTGTGGCCTCCTCCTTGTTATGAATCCCAGTCCATACAATCTTGAGACTTCGCTTCGTCTCGAGCTCAACGATGCTGACGTCCAACAACTCGTACAGGATGACAGTCGAGGAAGGAGTGACATATGTGGGTGTCATAATCTCCGAAATACTTTGGTTGAGTGACCGCTTGATTACATGTTTGGGTTGTCCGTTGCTCGCTTGCGTGGTAGTGAACCGTAATTTGATAGGGTCATGCTTCAGGTAATCACCCACTTTCGTCGACATCTAGAGAAATTGTAAGAATGAGTGAGGACTACGTGCAGTCACTCACGATATCATAGTTCATCTTCTTGCTGAGCATTAGATCGAACTCGGGAAGTTCTGGGTCATCAACTTTGGGTTTGAATAAGATAAGAACACGATTCTGAAGGAAATCATAGAACTGGACGGGATTAGAGTATAATCCTTGGCTATCTACGTCATGGATTCTGTAGCCACAGAAATTAGCAAGCTATAGAAATGCTGAAAGATAAATTGCATACTCCTTTTCACTCATTTCCACCTGGAAGCATATAATATCTCCATCTTGAATTTCGCTCTGGACGAAAGTCGCCTTGGGCTTCATCAGTTCGATCATAGTTGGCTTGATCTCCTGAAGAAGAGTTATGAACATGTCCCGTATACATGTGACCTTGTAGCTAACCTCGTAGAGCTTTAGAGGTGTTCCAGGGGTCCAGCGCATCTTTTCGTTTATAACGTGACATAAATCCCCTACTTTAGAAGTTCGTTGTACATAGGTCTTCCCAATGCCATACAAAGATTGCTTGGAGACATCAAAATACTTGATGAATATCATGATAGAATTAGGAGTGATCTGTACGCGAAAAATGGTAAGAAATAAGATGGGAATATCGAAATCACAATACCTTAGTAGGATCAGGGATGACATCGAGGTATAACCGTAAATCCGTCTGTCGCGCAGCCATGTTATTGCGTACCATTTCAACAGCTTGACAAGGACATGTCAAACAAGAAACACGTTATAAATCCTCGACATACTCAGAGTGCTTTCGTTCTCAGGTACATGGGTGTCAGGTCGCACTGTCTTGTTTTGTCGGTTGACTAACACCCATAGTCGAATCTGATTTTCAGGGTAATTGAAATGTTGCGCAACACGACTCTTAAAGGTAAGATAGGATTCAGACTTGAGTATGCGAAAGTTCTGTAGTTCTGATGGCGGCCAATTTTTGTCATCGAAAGAAGCAAGGTCAAAGCCCTGATGTTGCTGAAAGGACTCGTCTGTGATAATCTGCAGCGAATGCATGAGTATGGCGAGACAATATTCGTTCTCGCCGTGAGTTTCTTGCCTTAGCTGTCAAATAGAGATGTTGCTCCTCTCGTTCCCTCTTCTTTTGTTCAGCCTCTAACCGCTCAGACTCCAACCGAGCTTCTAAAACCACCCAATTTCTGTAAGGGACCTCACAATGGTGTCTTCGGTGGTGAATATGACTTACTCAAATGTGGTGGCGTGTCCTTCTCTGTGAAAGGTGCTAATACCTCATCGATATTGGTCTCCCTAATGTATACCAACATGTATGCGTTCGTGAACCGTTTCATGGATCGCACCTGGTTACGCTGCGGAGGAGAAAGCACACCGTTCGGACTCGAAGACTCTCCACCATAGTTCTCCTCCAGAACCTCACGGTCTGTCACAGGGGTCACGCGATCGTCATCATACTTGAGCCACCGTGTTTCGCGATCAGGCTTGATAAGAGCAAAATAGTGGCCACCATGGAGGTCACCAGAGTGGACAAGTACACCGTGTAACTTGTATACCCAAGATTGTGATCGAGCCACAGTTTCATCAAGGAATTCGCTAAGATCAATTTCAAACGGAAATTCATGTCGGTCATTGATCTACAATTGAAAGGTGCTTAGTATTTGATTCATATATTCACACTTTGGGTAACATCGGGACGGACCTTGACCATTGCGTCTCTTTGAATATCGTACTCGAACCGTTTTAATTGTAGATGCAAAACTGGAGGGAAAGACTGGAAGGTAATGCCTTTCTTTGCATCTTGTAGTCCAAAGCCTTCCGCTTGATACTTGTTCTCGCCATTCAAATCTTCAACAGCGACATAGTCCCGGAAAGAATCACGCAGCGTCTTCATGCCCTTTACGTTTAATTGAATATCTATCGCAACGTGAAATAAGCACGGGCAATTGAGCACATGGTAAAGTAGCTACCGTTGAAATCCTCCATTCGAGAAGATTCAAAGTCGACATTGACGCATTTGATGTAGCTTTTCATCTTACCAACAAAGAGTTTCGTGATTGCACCGTCAGCTAGAGTACCCTGGTATTTTAGTGGATAAGAAGTCTAGTGTCTACATAAAAAGCATGCGTACCTTCATTTTAGACTCGAGCTTATCCTGAAGCACGCGGTTAAACTCTTGGACATCGTGCTGCATAAACGAGTCTAGTGATTTCCATCCGAACGATTTGGTAAGCTCTGTTGTCCCAACGGGCGCATCTGACGTTTGTAGATGGTAAAAGACCCGCTGTAATGCCAATGCTACACTTTCCGCCGGATTATCATCTTCTGTGGGTATTTGATACACAGCCTGGTTGCGAACTCTCAGTCTGACTATTGCACATCAGGGCCAGGAGGAACGTACTCGTCGGAAGTAGCGTGTGCAAAAAAGGGATTGCAAAAGGGAATTCATGTAGCAAGTGGCACCCTGATTCTTCAAACCCACATAACCTGTCTCCTTTTTGGAATCATAACTAGCCAAGTTTGAGCAGAGAAATGTAAGGCCCGGTGATGGTACTCACTTGACAAAATTGTGCCAAAGTACGCCAGTGGGGTCTTTCAGTACTTTGACAAAAACTGTCACATTAGCCGAGTCCTCCTCGATTGTTGGTCTAGAATGTCCCTCCTGAACATTGAATAGCTTTCGCAGTTCACTAAACCGAGTGAAGCCCCAATCACACTCCTCTGCAATAAAGCGATGGTTGGCATCTGCATGAAGGAATTGAGGCACACTCCATAACACAGCTATACATTACTTACGGCTGACGGTGTATATCGTAGGATCGCGGGGGTTGGAAATGACCAAAGCAAATTGGGCACATGCGTGCCAGCCTTCGGATGAACTTTTCGGGTTCGCATAATCAAGATAGACTGAAACCGTGTCATTTGGAGGGGCGTTGGAATTTCCAAAGGGAAATAATAAGATGCGCCTAATTCATTTAGGCCACCACGTCAGCCCTAGTATGAAGTCCAACACCAACCGAGCAAAACAACGGGAATTTAAAGCTGAGAACGTTGCTTACCACTTGTGGCCACCGCAGTCGAATTCAGGACTTGTAAGCTTTTTATCCAGCTTTCTCCAATTTGTTAACGACCATGTGAAGACTTTGAAATCTTCAACTTCGTGACCAAGATCTGGCATGTTTTTCGCAGCAAAGGCTTCATCTTGATAACCATGTGGTGTGAGCTCCGGGAGCTGCGAAGATAAAGATGGATAACGCTCACGGTCTTCAACTGACACCGGCTCGTCTATCTCCATGGCGGTAATTGGTGTTTGCTTTGCATCGACGACATCCATAGGGGAAAATATGCTATTGCTAGCTGATTATATTAGAAGAGAAAATTCGACTTTAGCAGATATAACCTACATGTCAACGTCAGAGGTGGGGGAGCGATCTACGCCGGTCGGCGTTGACAAGATAGCCGGAGAGGGAGACTAATGCAACTTTAACCTACTTCGACGATAAAGCGCAGTGTAGTGAACAGCGAAGGTGGATTAAAGGTGCTGACGAACGACGGCGTGGAACAAGTACCTTATGTAATAATAAAATTGTGCTTGTTTGGTTCACATTTACTCAAATTTCTCTTCCTCTTTCCACCATACAGCAATTCCATCCACGAATTAGTTCCACCTGCCCATGATTCTGCCTGACCTACTGACCTTTCCTCCTACCTGTTGTTTTTTTTATTTCTACATACGCGCGATCCTTAGATCTCTCGACAGAGAAGGAGACCATTCTCCTTCCTCAGCCTTGTCGCTGTTCCCACTGTCTTGTCATGAGTCAAATTCGCGCAATATCATCTTCCATTTCCTTGTGGTATGCCACATTGCTTTTGTCTTGAAGGTAATGTCGTGTGGACATTATTAGTCCGCCACCAGGTGTGGGTCTCTGATCGTTTACGTCTCTACTATGGTTCGTTGTCGATTTTTCACGACTTCGTTGTCGACGTGATCGGTCTACATCTCATTGTATATACTTTCCCTATCCAATTTTTACAATTTTTACCTGCAATATCTTTAATCGCACGTTTAGTTACAGATTCGAAGCAACTATCAACGATTACACTAGGTTAGGCTCAGTTCTCGACTTAATCAGGTAGGTTCCACTCTAAAAAAAGGATCGGTAGCCTTTCAATTCTGCTATGGGAGCTTGTACTCTTGAAATTTATCTTTACAGTTTTTTTTTTGGCAGGGCTGCTATGTATACCATGCAACGTATACTAGAGGCATGGGAAAGTGTTCTCACCAGTAAAATCTGCAAAAAAAAAAAAAAAAAACTCTTTGAAATTTGTATCATAATTTCTGGACTAGGAAAAACATGGCAAAAAAAAAAATTTTGATTGGGTTTTCTAGGAATAATAAAGTTTTCTCAAGACTATCCTTGATATCCTAGGGAAAACTATATGATAGCCATCTCTCTCCCTTATATATATAGTTTATATAGAGCTTCTTGAGTCAATGAGTTATATTGTTATAGAAGCTACTCTCCTGAAAGTTCCTCAGAGTATTCTATAGACAACTTTCCTGTGCTTCCAATATTAAACTCCTCTGCTAGTTCAGTTTGCAACCAACTTATAAACTACATTAACTGATTACATTTCAGATAAGTTATTATATATATTCTTTATCGGATCAGATAATTATGACCAAACCTAGAGTTCTCACAGTATATAACTTATTCTGTCAAAATACAAAAACAATCCTGGGCCCTATTATAGTCTGATCTAAACTCTGGTTCACTAGTGTTAATCATCTTTGTTATCTCTGATTGTTGTACTTTAATATATTCTTATAGCTATTCTAGATATATAATAATTTAGAAAAACACATTCAAAATAAAGTTGTTTTTTTTTCCTGTGACCAAGTAACAAATCAACTCAAGATAAAATTGTAGAAATAATATTCTAATATATGACTATAATTATATATAGTTTTTATATAGTTTTTATATAGTAGAATATAGGGTATAAAACCTAGTTTTGAAGGTATAACTAGCTTTATTGGATGTAAATAACAACAAAGTAAGAAAACATATGGAATTATTCAAAAGCACTCTTGTTTCAACAATACACTCAGTTATTATAAGTAATTTGCTTTGAGAGGTGTTATAACTATTAGAATCTTATCCTAAAACTATACCTTGGTTTATATCAGGGTTCTGTCAGGGAATGACCCTTTTCAATCTCCGGTTCAACTCCGAGACCTCCTATTCAAACTCCAATTGATCCATAATGTCCGTTACCTCTGAGACATCCGTTACATCCAAGATGTCCATCACTCCATAACTAGATATTCTAGGACAGAGGACAAGGCCTAGAGTCAGATACCTGGGCTTCAGACCTAGTACTAAGAAGTATGCTTGGGTAACTCTGTATGGGTACTTACAAAGGAACGCACAGACTGCTTACATAAAGAGTATATATAGAGAGAGACTCCCTAGCAGTGGAATCCTTATACTTTCCTCTTAGGATTTCCTCTGCTTAGGTGAGAACCCTAGTTACACTGTATCTAGGTGGTAGTTATATGAACTTAGGATTTCCTCTGCTTAGCTCTG
>QFEC01008707.1:0-22343 GCA_003316585.1 Gomphus bonarii
GGATCAGCTGTGGGAATAATCGTGTGCTGATATCTGCATTTTAATGCTCCCGCACCACCCCCCATTTTGATTTGTCGCTACCACGGGTGGTGGCCCCGCTGGCACTTGTAAGCAAAGCAAATTGATGCAGCGAAGAATTATGCAAGATACAACAGTTTCTTATGCATGACCGGCCCGGGAGACTACACGTTCATTGGCCGCACAGCTCCGACGGAATCGTACACGAAGGAAATTTTGTCGAATATCTCGCGCCCGGTAGGTGTATGAATTATCCGCCGGGGAATATATGAAATGGTATTTAGATATGGGTATATCGGTAGGAAGAGCGCACTACTTACATTTGCGACAGGCTTCTAGTGAATGATCACCTCCATGTTCCCAAGAATAGCTGGGAGAAGAAGCGGTGCAGCTATCAATAGGAGGACTATACTTGGAATAGCTGGTGCTTTTCTAAAAATTACGGTTGTTATTAATAGGCAGGAGCTTCTGGCCACGAATAGCAGGGAGTAGGTTAACATTAGAAATATTCTTTCCAACGGGTCGCAGACCAGGTGCTGACGGACAACCCAAGACTGCCAACGTGACACGTCATGACACGTTTTCCAGGCCCCAAAGGCACACAGACACAATTGGGTGTTACGGAAACATGTATCGTGCCGCTCTATTCATCCCTAGTCTTGGGATGGCCCTCACATCCATACATTTATGAACGCTGTCGTGTCACCGCAGTGTCTGTGGCACCAGGGTTCACTGTCAGAGAGGCTTCCTTTCTCTGTAGAGATGCGACAGATGCAATTGAATCATAGTTGCCTTGGGGCTAGACCCCGTGCCGACATTTCCTTAACAGGCTGCCGTTCATGAGCGGAAATATGTATTCTGCATCAGGCGAAACGTTGAACCACCGCTACCATTGTCATATACGGACACGCTTGCGAGAGACAGATTTAGATGTAGCTCCGGTGATGCTCGCGAGACTCCGGTGGAAGGTAGCATGATTCTGATAGCGGTGACTATCACTTCCATATCATCCATGCCACAGGTTCTATTGGCGTCAGCAGAACGCATATATTGGATGCTGTATCCTGGAAGAAAGGGGGAGAAGGTTCGCTGAATTGTCTGCTCTGCGGCTCTCTATTTGTGGCAGCTACAAGTGCCCGTATGTCAAAAAATAAGACCCTGATTCTTCACAGTTGCCTGATACCTTCACCCAGTAATTCATTTGACACTGCATACATGTTTGAAGAGTGGGTCTCTCGAGGTTCTTATTGCACTGGAATGTTTAGAAGTACTTGATTCCTCTGCACTCAGTTTTCAAGTCCTGCACTGCCGATTTCATTGATTTTCTAGTTGATGCTATGATGTCCTGTTTCCGTGCGGCGACGATCGCGAGCCATATGATCATGTTCCGGCAGCGCTGAATGTGCGTCAGGCATCCACAGCGAATTCCCCCACGTGGAACGCCCAATGTTGCCAGTCCTTGACAGCGCGCAATAACATGAATTTCAAACGTAGGCGCAGGAGATTAGAAACGGTCCTGAAGCAATTGAAATAATGTGGGGCCTGGTCTGCCTGGCGAGTGGATGAACAGGCACCTTGAACACACGTATTGCCGCACTCCCGCGCGTGCCGGATGCTTATTTGTGCGCAGTGATGGCTTTCCATTCCTATAGACGTTGCCTTTTTCTCTCTTTCCTTTGCTCGCTGCAGCAAAGATCCGTAGCGCAGGTAGCAGTCTCATAGATGAGGTAGATTAAAATACGATGAGAAAGGATCTATTTGTGGATCTCATCCGGTGTCACGCGTCAGGAAGCCGTCGCGCAATCCGGGTGATTGGACCGTGCTTGATTGCTTCTTATTCCCTCGCCTTCCATATTCCCGGTTTCTGTGCACAGCCGCAAACCCTGTCGCAGACCCACCGAAGACCCTGCAGCCATTGTCAAATGAGGCTCACGCAAGACCCCCCTTTTCTTGGCCAACGCAGCACAAGCCGGCTATTAGGACGCGTGTTACGGATGTGAAGATGTAGCGAGTCTCCACATTGGATGGTGACAGCAGTGCTGGTAGTGGGAGAACATCTGCCAGTCTGGGACTAGTTAGGCAGGGACGATGGTCACACGACCCTTTGTGAGTCCTGCGGCTCGAAAGTCCCCGTCGTATTTGCTATAGTATGCGAGACGACAGCCTCTTGACCGACTCGGCCTTCTGCTGGTGGGCTGCACGAACGCTGGACACAAGCAAAGAATGCTGCAGGACGCGTTAGGGTCCATTTGTTACCTGCGAGCGTGGACGGTCGCTAAGTTTAGTGCCGTTTGAGCGTACGAAATTGGCCCGGCCGGCCTCATATAGAAAATTTGTCAGTTCCCAGAGAGCCCCTGCGACGTTCCTGGAAAACATGTCAGGTGTGTGACATCTGCGAGGGTTTCGGACATTGTAGAGCCACTGGGACCACCAAAAATACAGACTCCGCAGCTACCTATTCTGGCGGTCTTCCAAAACTCTGTGGCGCAAGCCCTCACCTCTGGGTGTCGCTAATCGCTGCTTCGCCTTCATTTTCGTGTCCTCCCCACGCGCACTTCTTGTACTACTCTCCCTCCGTCTACCTCTGGAACGCGTCCCGCTGGCGCCCTTGCGGGCTTCTTGCAGCTATACCCCCCGAGAGAACTGTTCCCGTTATGTAAACATGCAGTGCGTGCTACCGTGATCCCAGATGACCGTTGTTTGCCGACTCGGTACCCCAGCTAATATAGTCGATCATTGGTGTGCCTGTTTACGTCCTATGATACTCGCGCCTTGGCGCGACTACTTGAACGACCAGACTCGCGTCGTTTTTTTCGACACTGTGCCCCGCCAGTCTACCCCTCAGGTACCTTCCCTCGCAAATCTCAACGACATGCTTCACTACCGTGCTCTCCTCGCGGCCCTCTGCGTCTCCACTGCGTTCGCGCTGCCCAAGATGTCCTCGTCGGACTCCTCCTCGGCGACCCAGACGTCCAGTGCCCCCGCCAGCAGCTTCACCGCCGGACTCGCCAGCGAGGACCCGAACGACTCGTTCTTTGAACAGTTCCAGCAGGAGCAACCCGAGCCTATTCGAGGCAGCTTGGGGGCCCCCATCCTCGCGTCTCAGAACATCCCGATGGACAGGTAAGGGCCCATCTACGTGTTCGATTGCAGAGAGAACCGTCGCTGAGGAGACTGTTAGGCAATCCCCAGACTTTTTGGCACCCCCTACTACCGACGGTGGCACGATCAACAACGCCAAATGGCCGTTCAGTTTGTCCCACAACCGTTTACAAACTGGTGGTTGGGCCCGTCAGCAGAATGGTGATATTTTGCACGTCTGTGTTCGTCTTTTTCGACGTGCTGACCTACTCTCGCTTTCATCTAGTTGGAGTCATGCCTCTCGCTGTATGTCTCGTTGAAAACACTCAGAGCGATGCTCTTGTTAATTTGTTTACAGAAAGAAATGGCCGGTGTGAATATGAGATTGGCGGCAGGTGCTATTCGGTAGGCCCTAGATTAATTTTCACGGCTACTCCCAAGTAAAACTTGTTGCCTGACCAGGGAACTTCACTGGCATATTACTGCAGAATGGGGCTATGTCTTTTCCGTGTGTCCCTATGACAAGAAGACTCTCCATTGGAGCTAACTTCATTGCAGGGTACTGTCCGTATTTCGGCAGTAATTCCGGGAGGTAAGAATTATGAGGCGGAAGTCGTGGGTATTTTCACACAGTTTCAATCAATGTATACTTACCTGGCCGTTCCAGGGACCCGGAGACATCTGGTACTTCCCACCTGGTGTTCCCCACGTTTTGCAGGCCACAAATTCAACGCCAGGAGGCGCCGAGTTTCTCCTGGTGAGTTCAGGCACCGTTTAATTTTCGCAGTTTTCTGACGCGGATTTCCTGCCCCACCCCCCAGGTCTTTGACGACGGTGCTTTCAGTGAGGACGATACGCTGCTGCTCACCGACTGGTTGGCGCATATTCCCAAGGACGTTATTGCCAAAAATTTCCAATCGTCCGTCTCCGCGTTCAACAATTTGCCAAAGAATCAGCTGTATATTTTCCCCGGCATGAGCCCGCCCCCTATCTCGCAGGATATGGTTACTAGTCCCCAGGGTATTGCGCCAGAGCCGTTTAGCTTTCCGTGGTCCAAGTCTCCCACGACGCAGCTGGCGGGGGGGTCGGTGAAGATTATCGATTCGACTACGTTTAATGTTTCTAAGACGATTGCGGCTGCACTGGTTACGATTGAACCTGGATCGATGAGGGAACTTCATGTGAGTGGCTTTGGGGCTTGAACGTTTTTGCGGGCGTTAAAATATTGATTGACGGCGGTCGGTCCCCGTTTTTTTTTTAGTGGCACCCTACCCAAGGTGATTTTTCAGTACAGTGAGGGGTGTACGATTTCTGACAATTGTATGTTTATTATAGCGGAATGGGATTACTTCATGTGAGTGTCTTTTGAGTGATATTCATTTTATTTTATTTTTCTCTGACCGGGGCGTGTAGTCAGGGAGCAGCACGAATGACGATCTTTGCTGGCAATGGAAACGCTCGAACGTTTGACTTTGTTGCCGGGGATGTCGGGTATGTTCCGGTAAGTCAAGAGTGGGGATTCCTCGCCGATTGATCCACCTGGTCGTCCGTCCACCCTGGTACTGATTGATGTACGTTTATCACGTCGACAGGGAAGCAATGGTCATTACATTGAAAACATCGGAAATGAGACTGTTATATTCCTTGAGATTACTAAGACTGGTACGTATATCATTTTTTTCAAGGGTGAAACTCTTCATTAATCTGACTTTTTTTTACCCCACCTTTCCTACAGCCGTATACCAGGACATTAGTCTGAGCAACTGGCTAGCTCTCACGTCACCGGAGCTGGTAAAGGCACATTTGAATATTGACGACGCGACGCTTTCCAAGTTTGCGAAGACTGAAAAGATTATTGTGTAATTATCATGTGTGGAGTTTTTTTTATGATATTATTTCTTCTTCTATTTTTTTTATTTTACTTTCTTATGCACCGTATTGGTTATGTGGTGCATATGTATTCGTTTTGTTGATCTTATGAGGATTAGAATTTGTGATGAGTGAGGGTTTTTGGGTTTGAGGTGTGAGATATGAGGTGTGAGGTGTGAGGCATGAGGTGTGTGGGTTCTGTGAAGGTGTGAAAGGGAATAGTAAAGTAGGGAAGGTTTAGGGTAGCGTGCCTGTTTTTTTCATTTCATACTATATGATAAGCAAGAGCTTGGGAGAGAATCAGAGACTTGTTTTGTATGAGTAAAGATTTTGGTTAGTTGGTACATGTGTTTCTGGAGATGAATTGGACTTGAGCGATTTGGGATGTTACGACTTATATATCTTCGTATGGACACATCTTCGGTACGACTTGACGACTATTTATTTGAGTTAGAGTTCTTTGGGTTAGAGTTAGTGCCCTTTTTTTTGATTGTCGTAAAATGACCAAGTTGGCGTTTTCTTTCCGATTCCCAATTCCCAAATCCTAACTCCCAATTCCCATTCTGTGACACCGCTTTTGTAAAATAATGATGAACCGGTGTCTAAGATCTCTTTAGTCTTTAACTAAGGTTTAGAGTCTCACGTGGGGAAATAAGTAATGATGAACCGGACAATGTATTGGAGATCTTAGATTGTCCAGGGTCCATTGAGTCTTTCGACTCAGGGGGATTTAGAGTCGAACGTGAGTGGGATCGGCATTGAGGTCAGCTCGCCCCCCCTCTCTCTGTGTCTACAAGACAGACACCCTCTACCATCACATCACAAAACCGGTTTCATGCTCTTCGGCAAACGTATCGAGACTGTCAAAGTCTTTAGTCCCCAGGGGATCCGAAAGGTCAGACCCATCATCCCTCCCTCCTCCTCCACCCACCTCCACCAAGTCGATGAAGCGGTATCGGCAGCAGGTTTGGACTTGTTGGGATCGGGTTTCCAATACGTTGTTACAGTTAAACCCCGTCCCAAGTTTCGTCCTGACGGGGCTACCTAAGCCCCTGCCTTTGGGTTCATATACCAACTAAAATATACTTCAGCCTTCTCGGTATATATTTAGAAAGTTTGTATTATCTATGAACCAACGCTTGCGTCCGCCGTCAAAAACTGACTGCCAGTACCATCATTGTTTCAGCGGCGTTCTTTTACAACATTTTGAATCAGTGACAGTAGTTCTTTTCACCCACCATTCCCCCTTTTTTTGTTATACGTAGTTTGAATTGTCTTTTGGTATGCTACCGCTCCATAAAGGTCGGGGTGCACAAGAGAGCAGAGGCGACAAACAAACAGCTAGTTTCTTGCTTTTGCCCCCAACCTTTCTTCAAGGTCACGTGATGCCGTTGTGACCAACGCGAAATGTCACACTGTACGAATCCTCCCTTGCTTCCTGCGCGGCAAACTAGATCTCCTCCCCTCGCGAAGCAAGCCACACTATTCGTTGCTCAAAGATGTTGACGCCTCTGGGAACTACTAGATGGCAGCATCTTTCCCAGCAGCGCAAGGTTATGTACGATGAGCTACAATCTGCGCTGGAAAACGAAGCGGACCCTTTGGCGGCATATGATCATCTAGTAAAATGGACTATGCAGAACTACGCAAACCACCTTGAATCGGGCTTACTTGAGCTCCTCGAAGAGTGCGCTTGTAATTTCAAAGACGACGTCCGTTACAAGGCAGGAGACCTCCGTTATGTCAAGCTGTGGATTCTTTTCGCGAATCATGTGGACAGGCCGGTTTTGATATACGAATATATGATGGAGCAAGGGATCGGTAAGCCGTACGCATTGTTTTTTGAAGAGTATGCCGAGACCCTTGAGCAGGAGGGACGGTGAGTGTCTCCTTTTTGTTTTTTGTTCTGTTTTTCAAAGATGATATAAGACGTACTTGAAATATTTAGATATGTGGAAGCGGAAACGGTGATCACGTTGGGAATTAAGACCCAGGCTAAGCCCTTGAAGCATTTGCAGTGTTTTCAGGATGATTATCACTCTCGTCGTGCGGCTGGAAGGCCAATACCCATAAAGGTGTCCCCCTTTAGAGAGGTCTGTTGCCGTCTTACATTTCAATATATCTTGACATCGTAGCTCACGATTCATATCAGGGTACATGCTGTGCTAATTTGGTTGCCATCCGTACAGACCCTTTGCGAAATATAGCGCCCCGTCGCCACGGTTTGGTTCCCCCGTCCAATGCGTCTGTTCCGTTCACGGGACAGCATGACGTCTCTATGACTACCACTCAGACTCCTACGCCTCCCGCGGTATCGACGCGGCCAAATCCTTATGCCCACCTTAATGCGCCTCCAGCCCCAGGAAAAAAGCCCGAGAAGTTGAGGTTTGACTTGACGCTGCTCCTTGAACCGGATGGCACCGAGTACTGTTTCGAAGAAGCCCGCGCTCGGCATCTGGGACTGCTCGGGAAGAGGTGGCCACCCCCGCCCCCTCCAAATGCTGCTGCTTCTTCGAGTCGCGTAGCCGCTTCGGACGGTGACAGTATCGTTAGAGAGGAATCTGTCAAGGTAGACTTTAACGACCATGACAAAAAATTGGTACGATCGGCCAGGCGACAGAGCGTCACTGTGACCATCAATACGAAGCAGGCATTAGAAGATGTTTTCGATATGTACAACTCCCCGCTCAAGGAGGAACCCGATGTCCAGCAAGCCGTACGAGTCAAGCCTCGCAAAATGGAGACACCTGCCCCAGCATCAACTCTTCCGCCTTTATTCCACGATGAAAATGCCGGCGTGAGCACAGTAAAACCTCGCGGTATGTTTTAAATCGGTGTGAAAGTTATGTAATCATCTTCTTATCGGTTATCTTATCTTCCTAGCATTTCAACCTTTTTCTGACCAAAGGCGAGAGAATATTACTCCTGCTCTCTTGAAGGTCAGGAAAGTTGTGGACAACAACATTGCTGTTGCTTATTTCTTTATTTAGTTTAAGCCTAGCAGGAACAAGACTCCTACATCTAATGCTTTCACACCTACTATGGGCCGAAAGGCTCTCGTAACAAAGGAACTTGTCACACCTGTGCCCGTGCCTGCGTTCAAGGTCGTTCGTCTACAACAGAATGTTGCTACGCCTGCCATCCGTGAACCTAAGCCTCCTGTTGAGACCAGGGAAGAGCTCAAGGAAACGGAAGTCTTTGGGGGAGACGATGTGACTGCTGACGAGATAACAGAGGACTTCACTCATCCACCTCCCCCTCCCCCTCCGCCACGGTCGTTCGTACCCTTTGTAGACGACGAGGATTCGGGCAGTGTTCCCCTGCCACCGGCACCTGGGCGTGAAAATGCCCATCCGCTTTCGACTTCGACGACAAAAATCCTTAAATTCCAGGTACATCGAGACGAGAATCCTTCACAACCTTTTGCCGCAAGACGGCCTATCATCGGGGAGCGCACTCCGACCCAGTCGTTCTTTAAACCACTGCTCCAGGAGGGACAGATATCTTCTGAAGCTGATGAAGTTTCTCAAGTGGCTGATCCTGAAGACGAATATCCGGAGGTAGAAGACCGACGTTTTGCGAGAAGTGACCGTTTTGCCAACTTTGATGTAATGACGCCTATCACGGAACGTACTTATGAGTTTACCACAAGCACCCGAGCGATTGATACACCTGGAAGTGACCAAAAATCAGTACCCAACAAGGGATTTGTGGCTTTGGATGCGCAGGACGTCGCTGAGAAATTGGCCGCGGAGTTACGAGAAGAAGAGGCACGAGGTCTAGTGAATCGCATGGATGCAGAGGACAGTGCTGCTACAAGTCCAGTTGCTCTTATAGATCCCGAAATTATCTACGTTGCTGGGGTTGACGATAATCGGTCCAAATGCGCGTACTCGTCGTTTGAGCAGCCACATTTACCCTGTCGTGTTTCGGACGGATTCACTATGGAGCCCATCCACAGCGGCTCGATATCATCTGCTACTATCGCCGATTCGACACATAGTAATATTACCGAGGCATCAGCTAGCCAGCCAACAAGCGAGATGCCTGTCCCGTGTAACCCTTCAGATCCAGACATAATCTCAGCGATACTTTCCTCGCTTCCTGTCGACCCAAGCCATCGAGATTTACGACGTTGTGTCGCGAACCACTTGAATACTATGCAACGTTTCGCCGAGAAACGCTCTAGGAGGGGCAGTGCGTCTAGTACGGGTGGTCGAGCGTCGGATGGCTCAGATAGACTTGGTGTGGAATTGGACGGAGATCGATTTGAGATATATGAGAAATTGGGTGAAGGCGGATTTGGAGCCGTATTTATGGCTAAATATCTGAACAATGCGACACAAGGACTTGTAAAGGACGAGGATGAGGACGAGGACGAGGACGAGGGAGAAGTTGACGTCGATGACCTGGTAGCTGTGAAAGCCGTGCGTCCGACTAACCTATGGGAATTCTATATGTTACGTCGCATCATATCTACTGTCCCAGAAGATCTTCGTCGCTCAATCATCCGCCCACACCACCTCTACGCATTCAAAGACGAAAGTTTTTTGGTCCTCGACCTGTGTCGGCAGGGGACCCTCCTTGAAATCGTAAATCGTGCAAATGAAGGCCGCATTGGTCAACCTGGTGGTGGTGGAGGACTGGATGAACTTCTAGTGATGTTTTTCACGGTTGAACTTTTGCGCATCCTGCAAGGACTGCACGATCACGGATTTATCCACGGCGATCTCAAAATCGACAACTGCTTGATCCGCTTGGAGGAGGTTCCCGGCGGGGGGCCGTCCGCCTGGTCCGGGGACTACAGTCCTTCTGGAAGCGACGGTTGGGCTAGCAAGGGCATCAAGCTCATTGATTTCGGAAGAACGATCGACACGAAACTCTTTCCTCCCGGTCAAACGTTTGTGGCCGACTGGAAGACGGATGGACGTGATTGCATCGAGATGAGAGAGGGTCGGCCGTGGACCTTCCAAACCGACTACTCTGGCCTCGCGAGTATCATATACTGCATGCTCTTCGGGAAATACATCGAGACTGTCAAAGTCATCAGCCCCGAGGGGATCCGAAAGGTCAGACCGTCCCAGTCGATGAAGCGGTATTGGCAGGTGGACTTGTGGGATCGGGTTTTTGATACGTTGTTAAACCCGTCTCAAGTTCGCCCCGACGGCTCCCTCCCGATCACCGACGAGCTGGTCACTTTGCGTATGGAATTGGAGACGTGGATACAAGGCAACTGCAATAAAAGTGCAAAGAATCTGAAGGGCATGTTGAAGAAGATACAGATGGGGTCGATAGAGAGAACGTCACGAAAGTGAGATGGGTTATGGATTTTTACTCATGTATATTGTAGTGTTTCAGCCCGCCAGGCTACAATGCAACTTGTTTATAACTCGAAAAGTGCAAAAAAAAATCACACCACTATCCCATCCAAATGACAAGTAGGTACACAGAGAATGCTCGCTCAAGCCCAATAATGCGACTTAACCGGCTAAAAACGTGTACAATCCCTCCACCTAGACCCCTGTTTGGTCATGCATGTCCGACGCCGCCCATAGGCACCGGAGGTGGGCCGTTCTCGTAGTTGCCGTGAGGCGGTCCGTTCGGGGGTGGAGGCATCATCATTTGATAAGGAACGGCGTGCGAAACTGGGTAGGTATGGGCGGTCAGAGGACAAGGACAACAACAATATAAAAAAATACACACGTTGTGGACTTTGGTGATAGGCATATGCATGTGCGTGGGGTGGCATAGGTGTGGGGGGCATGGAGCCTCGGCCTGCGCCGTTGGGGGGAGGAGGATAAGCCCCGGGCGGCGGTGGTTGCATATATTGTTGTGGGGCTACAGAGCAAATAAGATTAAACGCCAAAGCAGGAGGCAGGAGTTTCTTCTCACGTGGCATGCTTGCCATTGCAGGAGGAGGTGCATACATGGCTTCTACTCGAGAGACTTTAGCGCGGTCTGCAAACTATCGAGGACGACAAAACGCACGGTGACCATTTGGAGGCATAGGTGGATAATGCATGGGTTGCAAGAAAGGGGATGGAATATAATTTCCAGGTGGGCCAGTTGGGGGTGCGCCGGCCATCATCGGCTGCTGGGGTGGCTTCACATAGGTCAACACCCTACCAGTATCGTCCCGATACCACTCAACACTGACCTGGCCAGGGTAAGCGTATGGCGAATAGGCATATACCATTCCGTATCCTCGTGCAGCTGCCGCATGTTGATCCTCCTCGTATGGAGGAGGAGGGGGCACCGGTGGACCCGTTGGAGGTATATGTTGTGGCATCGGCTGGGGTGCAGGAGGCGCAGGGAGGTTTGGAAACATAGTCATGTAGCGCTTGCCATTGTAGGGCCACATGGAGGCTGGAATAGTTTTTTGTCAGAGCTCAAGAATAAGTAAATGTTCAACTCACTGATAGTAGAGGCATCTGCGACCTTCGCATTCTTGAACGGGTTAAAATCATCCTTAACGTGGACTGGTGCGCCCTTCTTGAGCACGCGGGTACCGAAGAATGGATTGGGAGTGGCAGGCGGTGCGGGAATCTGTACCATGTCAATCAGATAGTGTGATTAGGACAATACAAAAAAAGCGACCTGTGTAACAGGCTCCGCAGGCTTCGACTTCGGCGATGGGGAAGTGGTCTGTTTATGCGTAAGACAAGTCAGTATAGCTGGATCGTATATGTTACACAAAGCTCACGACAGGTTTGAAGCTTGGGGCATTCGGCTTCAACTTGAATGGGCTAGCATTAACGTTCAGCTTTACAGTAGGGTCGCTCGGTGGTGGGCTCGAGCTCTTCTCCTTGTCATTCTTCGTCTCCTTATCCTGGTTACCTGTAGAGGAGGAAGAGGCATTGGCGCCCCGGACCTTGTTTGGGTTGAAAGGAGGAATCTTCTGTATGACCATTGGTATGCGCGCAGGCTGGCCATCTTTCTTGGGAGCGGGGCTGGGTTGGGAGGGCTTGGCGGAAGCTGGAGGGGCAGGGGGCTTAGGTTTCGCTTGCACGGGAGGGGAAGCAGGTGCAGGTCTAGGGATCGGTGCGCTGGATGAGTGACTCATGCCGATAGAGCGTGCAGCAGCCGACGCGGCATCCCGCGATGCTTTCTCTCGAATCTGCTTCTGCTTTTCTTCATCTTTAGCCAAAATGACGACGAGGTCCTCTGGTATCGGTCTGTTTAGCTGCAGGGTGAAGGTCTGAGGAGGATGAATAGATGCGACGCGGTGACAGCACGTACCTTAAAGTTCTGACTGAACTTAACAAGCTCCGACATCCGTTTGTCCATCTCGTTCTTGACGAGGGCTTGTCGTTTCTGCGTCAACCGCTGTTTCTCATTTGTGACGAAATCACGGAATGTTGGAATAAGGTCCGAAGATGGCGGCTGTTCTCACCCGCGAACATGAGCACAGAGGTAGCAAAAATGGTTTTAGTGACAAACCTTTGTAGAAGGAGACGATGTGCCACCAGGGGGACTCGTCGGTTTGGAAGAGGAAGAAGAGTCCGTAACTGAAACTTTAGGAATTTCCGTCGATATCGGTATTGTTCCAGGGTTCAGTGCAGATTTAGTGACCTGAGGTACATTGTTTCCAGAGCCAGTCCGGCGAGCCGGTGGAATGTAGGCATTGGCCCCGCGCACAACACCAGCATATCTATGGCACAGGTAAGTATCCTATGTATACAGTTTAGCAGGTTGCTACACACTTGTCTTCCTCATTGACACAACTATCATCCATCGTTAAGCCTCGTTCTTCTGCTAGGTGAGGGTTTGTGGTGGCAGTCTTTGGAATATGGTCAGAATGCAAATGCCTCGTTCCAAGGATAGCCACGCACTCCCATGATCTCGTTTGCCAGCGCCTGTGCCTTTCGTTCTCGCTCTTTAAAGTCAGGAGTAGAACGGTCGAGCCTAGTAGTATATTGCTCTTCGTCGAAAGAAGTCGTAACGCCAAATAAGTTCTCATTAGCAGCGAACTGGTCCCAGCCATTAGGTGCATTGCTGCCAGGACCAAACGTTGCCTCATCGCCACGGATGCCAACATTTCCTGATGGCACTATAGGGACTGAGCCATCAGGTTTCCACGCCTGTAACTCCCGCTCTCGACGCGATATAGTGCCGCTGATATCTGTATCGGTACGGAAATCACCATTGGGCTTGGAGACTGGATCCGACGAGGATCCAGCATTGGACCAATGGGCGAGACTTGCTGCAGGGAGGGTGACTGTCTCCTTCAGGGGTGTGGCAGGATTTACGAGGTCCTTAACGTCCTTGAGTTGCAGTGCGGCGTCTCCGTCTGCCGCCGCAGGCACCGATAGAAGGGAACCCTCGTATCGTTGACCCGAACGTGTAGAGACGATGATTGTAGATCCAATCAAAGCAGGAGGTGGCAGTGGGGTGTCTGGAGGAGCCCCGTTGCTTTGTGCACCTAGTGCGGGAAACTGTTGAACTAGACGAGGGCTCTGGTTGGGTGGAGGTGTGTAGGCATTCGGGGGAGGGTTAGAGGAACCGCGCCAGGCGGGAGTACGCCTGGAAGGGATGTGTGATTAGTAGTGGGACAGCGTTAAGATACAGCGAGGACAAGCCTGGGTGGATTGGTGTCCTGCAACCCTGGTCCCTTGCGAGGTGGATTGGTTTTGTTGCGCACAGCAGCAGCCATAAGTTGGTATGAAAGTGAAAAGACCTGAGGCTTGCTTAAAGATTCTGTAGAATTGTCCCGAGTGGAGTCTTGCCGATTAAAGGACAAGCGGGGCTCTCTGAGCAGGAGGTCTCAAAGTAGAACTTTTTGAAACAAGGACAGTGGCACGAATGCGAGATGAAGTAGCAGGTGGGTTCACCAGAGTCGGGGTGTCGAGACAAGGTTCCAGCAGGTACCCCTGCCACCCACACAGACAAGCTGCTTTACACGCCCGCCCCGTGCGAGCCCACCACTCTGTATTATCCATGTATTATACAGACTAAATATCTGCTGCTGTCCGACTCACACAAATGGCAATATTTTGTGGTGTATATTTCGACGCAGACCGGGGTCCCAGCCACTCGAGGTGTCGAGATCAGCGCGGGACCAGATTTGCCCAATGCCAGCACTGGCCGCCTGGCGCACAGGCCAGTTGGCTTCGAACGCGCTTCTTCAGCGCATGTTGTGGGCCTGATTTCAAAAAGGAGACACAGCTGGTCTTCATGGTTCCTCAAACGGATTGTAACAAATAGACTACACGCCTTTTTCGCGTGCCAAGCATCCGCAGTCAAGATGGGAGTCCATCTGCTGAGGTGTACCACCGGACCATTGATGCAGTCACCGCTCATTCCAGTATCTCTCTGAATCCATCAGCCGCGGGACAGGAAGTGCGCTGTCTTGACATTTCAAGCCCACATCTCGACAGCGGGCGGCTACAGGCGAACAATCACACTTGTTCGGCGGCGATGTGAACGCAGATGCCACCAATCGTCCACCCTAAGACTGGCAAGCGCGAGTCCAATACACGTGGTCTAATGTGCTTTTCCAAACTTGGGGTTCACACCTTGCGAAGACTGGATCTAGCCAACTCGCTCCATCGTAGTGCCAACACTGGAGGAATTTGCCTCAATCTCGCTATCTGACGTCAGAACGTTGATCGACCTGCTTCGATCACGCCATTCTGTCGGACTTGCGAGCCAGCACCAGAAGGGTTTATTAGCTATAGGATCATAACCATCAAGTGTTGGAAAATACAAGGATCTAGCGTTACCAGTGCATGATATACCCTTTTGGGGCTGAAATCATATCTGAATCCGAGTCCAATGAAGGCTCGGTTACCACTCTTGGCTGGGTGCCCTTGAACTGGAACTACCAGTATTTCTGACATATCTTAAGAAGTAGAATTCGATGTTATCGTGCTTGCTCATGCGTTAGAAATCGCCGGAATTTGTCGGAACGAAGGGTCCAGGTCCATCTCTTCCAAAACGAAAGTCTCCGAATCCGTATATATAATCGAAGCGCACCTCTGGCTTCTCGTTCCTTTATGCCAGGTATGATTCAGAATTGTGATTCTTGCGACTGTTCACAGATTGATCGTTGAAAAGAAACAAACTTACTGGTCGCACAATTATCAAATGATGTTGGGATCAAAATTCCAACTAAAATTATGCTTCTTCGGGTCCCCCAGCTGGTCCCAAAGCAAATCATAGCGATTAGAACTCAAAAATCAGGTGAATTCTGGTGTTTACGGGAAAATGCTGCACACCGCACAGTGCTTGGAGAAGCGCGATGTGACAGGACGCTTAACCTTACTATCAATTAAACCTAAAATAATTAGAGGTCTTTGACGTGATAGTAATGATCAGTTAGTGTTCGGACCAGAAACAGCGACACTTACAGGTAATGGAAATTTGTTGTAAATCATCTTGAATCCATAAGAAACGAGTTTGATTACTCTACGCTCCCAGAATAATGAGACCATTTCTTCTGGTGGCTGGTAGCTGGGAAATGCATGGATGAGACCAATATATCCGAATCACAGGCCGGCAATATAGAGACATTGAGAAGTAAAGAACCCCAAACAACCCCCGGCCGTGATAAACCTACGCGCCGTTGTCTGCGATGACCAACTCTGTATCATCTAGAGCCAACTTTCCCTCTTTCTCGTTTGCAGCAATGAGACGCGTGAAAAGATCGGCTTTATACTCTCCTTCGTATTCAAGTCGAAGGCTCTCTCTTCGTAGATCCACCATTTACGTATGTTTCCATAAAAAGAACTGCCTTTTCTAACTCGCCGAGCCTGTTATCTTAGCGTCTAAGCGAAGAACAGATGACATGTTCTCTTGCCAGATTTCTCACATTTTTATTGGTAGCTTATAGAGCCAACGGGGGGTAAGGATTCGAAGAACGGTGGTGTCTGAGATTATGGTCAGAGCCTTCTGAAAATTCATCTTCTCTGTGGCTGAAGGCAATGCTTCCCAAGGAGAGTCGAGACCGAATCCACACCTTGAGATAAGTATGAGAGCAAACTGAGGTCAACAGAAATCAAATATTGAAAGGAGCTGTGCCACTTTTGATGAATAATCATCGAAAGAACTTATCGTCACCGAGTTTTGACCGGACCAACCCTCAGATGTAACGATTTCATGATAAGTTTTGGCAGTCTCTTCACATGCTAGTGGGTATCTGACCCCAGCATCATTCAGTGATGACATTGGAGCAAAACGTAAGAGTTCTCACATGCTGCTCGAAAAAACTGGTCAAACGATACGACGATGCCTTTTATATACCCCATGCTCTGCCGTGAAGACATTTTCGCCCCCCACACTATGTGGAAGTTAGCACGACACGATATTTCAAGCGTCGACATCCTCACTTTCATGTGTCAGTGAAAAATGGGTCCTTGGAGTACCAGCTAGTTCCACTCTGAACTTCATTAGTGAGTTCAAGAGACGAGGTATAGATCACGGGCTATCCAAGAATAAGTTGTACAAAGAGATCGTTTCTGATCCGTATTTCTTATATACTGTTTTGTTAATGATATTGAATCATGCCGTCACAAAAATCGGTTTAGAGTGTACTTACTGCAAGACCTATGGTCCCAAGCAATTTGAACGCCCATGTTCCATTCCCCCCCAGGAAAAACATTCGCCAAAGATGTTGGTGGAAGCGAAGGCGATTCGAGGATAATTGACCCTCTGCAATCATCGCTTGATCAAATGGTTATGGAGAAAGTCAGTATCAGACAGTCGACCTTAATCTCGTTCGTCAACTTGACAAGACACGAGGACACCAGTATCACGAACAGATTGTGTACAACATCAGATTATTGTAGACTTAAAGAATGTACTATAAAATAACGGGCGTTAAACCACAGTTCGCTACGTAATATTTGTAGTATTGTCTAGGATGATCTAGACGTTGAGAGAGTATGGTCTACGAATCCCCCGGTCAGGGATGGACATAGCTCATCGGGAAAAGCTTCGGTAATAAGCCCGAGCAAGGTCGAGCAAGGATTATGGTCGGCATGGTGACACCTAAAGGACTCGAGGCACTCTTCCGAAAGATATGGAAGAATGACATGCAAAATTTATGCTGTAACTCGCTCTGATAAGGGTTCAGCGAGTTTGCAAAGCAGTTATGTACAGTGACAGCTATGAACTGAGTTATTTTGTGCATCACATTGTCACATGTATCAGATGCCTACAGTCATTTTATAGTACATACCGTCTGTTCGACAATTTCACTCAAGTTCCACATTCAATATGCTAGCCCTTCCATCATGCTGCTTGCCTCCTTGGCCATCCCACCCCACGTTGTCCAGTGCTTGGCGAACTTGGCACTTCGAAGTTCAGATTCCAACGCCGTCGTCACCGATACAAGATCTTTATTTCTTTTACGGTCCAGCACGGTCCAGAACGCATGGATCCCGAGCCTAACATCACGGTCAACGCGAGTCAACAGAGGCCACAGGCGTTTGATTACCAAATAACAGATATTTCCCTGATTGTACACGTGGCGCCATGAGCCCGGCCCATTGGACTTACTGACCGCGACAGCACACTTTTATATGTAGCTCGAATCATTTTGTGAATGACGTCTATATCATGACTGTCATCAAATAGATAGAATTAGGAGGCGAAACTCTTACCTAGGATAAATTTCTGCACCCTCATCCTGCTCAGATCAGGCCGCCAAGGCCGCCAAACACGCACATAGCAGTACAATTTCATCGCTGCAAGTAAGAAGCTCTGATATATGTTCCGATGGACAACTTGGTCTGAGTTCAAAGATGTGTCGCAATATACAGCATGACTTCTGGATCTCGCTATCCTGTGTGCGTGATAAGAACTTCAATTTGAAGAACCGAGGACCAGAGAGACGCACTGCATCATTTTGTGCTCAAATGCCGCGCCAGATCTACGCCCTCTTTGGATGGTAAGTGTATCACTAATATCTAAATTGAATTTAAGTCAAATGTGGGTTGTGCGACATTGAACTTCTACTCACGAATTCCTCTGTACCGGGTATAATCTACCGAGACAGACAGATCGGTCATATCGATAAGCAGACCACAATAAGGGAAGTCTTTAAAGAGCTCTTTGAGCGATGGAGCTTAGCGATATATATTCGACCGACCTTTTTGTCCAGGTAATATTTGGTTCATGAGGTGTCCTTTAGCATCGAAATTTATGAACGTCTTATCCTCGGAAATAAAACAACCATATTCCGGGTGTCCTAATACATCATTGAGGCATCTAACCATAGATCACATGGGACGACGTACCAGTGGCCATCACGTCCAAGAATTTCATGGCTTTGCCTCTGTCTACTGTAACAAACAGATAATCATCGACGACTCTGCATAGCATCTGTTCGTGACATAAGTTTATGATAAAAACATGTGACCATTTTAACTTACACTCTCCATGTCTTCGGTGAACTTGAGGACTGTTTTTTCCAAATCACCGTAGAGAAAGGAACACAAGATTGTCGAGAGAACAGAACCCTGGGGAATACCTATAACTTGGCGATAATAACCATTCCCAATCTTTCATGATAGAAATTAATGATCAGACGGTGCCCACTTTGAGCAGACGAGCACAAACTTTCACAATATTGTTAGTGATATGCTCTTTCAGAAGTTGTAATATATCCTCTCGGTCCTCGTATGGATATACCACCTGAGCAAACCATCTTGTAAAGAACAATGGAGTGGAGTACCCCAAAAGAACTCGCCTGATCGACGAAAACGGCATGTCGTAACATCCCTGAAAGCTTGGCAGCATAGGACAGGAAGTGAGGGTGGTCCGCTATTCAGTTCAACGTTAAAAAGCAATGATCTAGAAGCCATATCCCTCACCCTCAGAGCATGCTCGTTTCAAGAAATCACGTTGAATCTTGCCAGCCACAGGTCGGAGGCGAGAGTATCTCTGAATCATGTATCCATCCTATCGACAGTGTTTGTCGAAATGAGTACTATAACATGCCAGCGGGAACGGTTCGCACCTCTGATAATATTTGTTGTAGGATCTCAAGGAGTTTGTTCTGCTCGATGGAATCGAAACAGGTTCGCACATCGACTTTGACAAAATAAAGCTTGGGTCTCATTTTTAATTTAATAGAGCACAAAGCAAGTGTATTTTCGAAAACTTACATGAAGCCGTGTTTACTTATCAAGCGTGTCTTGAAGCACTTCAACTTTGCATAGATTTCATTGGAATTAAACAAGGATGAGCCGAGAAGCTCCGCTCGCTTTTCCTAACACAGGTTAGAGAGAATCCTAGGGAAAGCAGATGAGCACGATAGAAACCTTCTCATATGTGAGGATCTGAAATGCCGCTTGTAAGACTAGGTTGGTAGAGAGTCCTGGAAAATCATCCGTCTAGTCTCACGTTAGTTACAAATCAATAAAAGTACCTGCCTTGTGCCTGGGAAGATTTACGTTTCAGATTCACGATGGGTCTCACACCCGTCTCCTTTGGGAGAAGCCGAACGAAAGAAAACCCCAGTTTATGTTGGCGTATGATATTCTGAGCCTCTTGCTGAATATTGACATCAGGGTCTGGGGAAAGTAGTATTCGTTCAAGTCCCTTACAGAGTCTAATTTCTCAAACGTTCCTTGAGCTAGCTGCGCTAAGAGAGGTTTACATAGCGCCACCCAGTCATCCTGTCGGAAGTAAAGGACCTGGTGGAAATATGCGCCTGATTCTGTAACATAAAAGGAGGTCTATGCAGGATTCAGTACGATTGCAAATAAATGATGGTATGAATTGATGCAAACCCTTAGCACAGGAATGACAAACGAGTCAAAATACCAGTGCATAAACTCCTCAACCAGTTCTCTTCGTTTGATGGCATCAGTCACAGATGACCTTTGCTGGCGGGCTGCATAGTTCTCAGGTAATAGCCAATCGCACTCCTGGGTACTAAATTTTTGAAGAACCATGTGCAGAGTGATCGACTCGAACAGGCGCCCACTGATAAACTGTTCGACACCTATATGCACCAGTGAAATCCATGTCTAGTATCGAGAAGGGGTGAATTTACATTTCATGACAGTTTGGAAGTTCTTCCGACAACCCCAGAATTCCTTTGGTATGACGGCTTTCGTAACTTTCATCACATATCGAAAGACCTATTGGAGATCTTAACTACGTACAATCACCGAATGGCTGTCGACTAACCTCGTTATGAGTGCACTTAAACTCGGCGAATCGTGGTTTGTACCTGACAGAATGGGCTGCCACGGAGGCACCGTGCTTAAATATCAAACTAGGGTGAGAATCGTCCGTTGAGAGATCGGCTGTAGGGGCTTGTGTCAGGGTGACATCGCAGTTTTGCAAGCCTTCTGCCATGATTCCCTGAGGTTAGACACGTTAAAAAAAGAGTAGGTAAAATGGTGAATATAATTGAAGGTGATTGACTTACCAGGATAAAGGTAGTATCAATAGGCTGGCGCATGGATAATTTGGCCTTCTTGAGCTTATGAACGACGGCATCAGGAACGAAGGGAACACAAATATGTGTTCGCCAATACCTTTGATGGGCAGACTATATCGCGAATAGCTCTGTAATTACACGACCAATGCCGCTTGATTAGCTTGTGCACGAGATCTAAGGCCGGTTCCAATCGTTTTGGTGTCTTCACATTTCCTTTTGTCTTACCAATATGTCATTAGACGATGAGGTCAATGCAGAAAAACAAGTATCCACCTGGATCTCCTGTTCTCTGAATGTATAGTCTTCAAACTTCAACCCACATGCTGGCCGATCATGAATGGAGTCAAAAGGGTGTCTAAGTCCAAATTGGCGAGGAAATATATACTTGAGCACGTGTCGCGCATCGCGTGCCGAAATATTTTCCTTGGAGGGTATGTCTCCACTAGCTAGAAGCTTTACAGGTGCGAGACGTTGTAAAACATCTTCACAAGTGTGAGAATAAGGGAAAATGATATGTGCAAGAAAAAAAAGACCTCACGGTTAGGTGGCAAGCCAACGGCTACGTATTTATGGCCAGTCATTGCATCTTTGATCTTCATAGGACGAGCGTAAAATGTGCGAACTCGAGAAAACAAAATATCAGCTGCACCCCGTCTGTTGGGAAACAAATTTTTAATTTGCCTATTAGATAAATTAAGAGCAACCAACTTTGTGTCATTTGGTTTACTACTTCGATTGTTTATCTTTGGAGCATATTCTGCCGTCGACACAATTGAAGCGGTGTCTAGGACTTTCCTCTTTTTCGAGGTTCTCCGGTCTTCTTTGCTGGGTCTTTTTGATGTCTGAGGGATTTGACTACGGTCCAACCCAGATGCTGTGGTTGAAAGGAAACTCAAGTGGGGATCGAGCTTTGTATCTGTGATGGGTGTCCCAACCAACTGACAGAAACACTCGTTTGGCAGAGTGACAAAGATGTTTGTGTTCAAAAGGAGATGGTACATAGCTGATTCACCTATTCTGGTAGATTGTGAGTTTGAGCACCAAACAGCCGAATGAATGGATGCAGAGAAGGGCAAGCCGCATACCGTGTAAGAAGTAGCCTCCATTCAATGGCCTTTAATGCAGTGATATTGGTATTTGGGAAGTAGTTTGTTATGGCTTGACGTGACATATCAGCCCTGCCATGCCCACCGTGAAATTCAGCCTAAGACAGCGCTGGTGGTCAAAGATAATAGTTTGACACGATTGACAAGAAAATTACGCACATGACGATATCCCATTGTCAAAATGTTGAAAGGTTTGCTTTTTGACTGCTCGAAAAGCTTGACTTGAACCCGGTCGATCACCTGTCCATCGTCACCACTGGAACAACTCTGCAGCCTGTTGCGATTGCCTTACCTCATACATTTCACTGGTAACCTGTCCAGTCTTGGAGGTGATCTTCCTCGAGACACTGATAGATTCAGGAATGCCGATATAGGTCGTCCTCAAAAAGAAGCGGTAGCTATCTGGGTCATCTGGCACTTCTAACATAAGGCGGGGTTCACATATTTGAGATAAATACTCTCGCAAGCTCAGAACGACGTGGTGGTACTTTTGAAGCAGTGCTAACGTCAAACTCTGAGACATTGTTTGAAGCGTATTCTCTGCGTGGGAAAAAAAGGGATTTCCACATGACGGGACTCACGTGACTCACCATTTTGTAGCACAGATTGCAGTCCAGTGCGATTAGACAGGTTGTCCATTTTGTCAACCCGAATAATTTTTTTTTTGAAATGAAGAGACATGTGAATTTTTGACCTGTTGAAAATGGGTAGCGGGATATAATTCATGGTAGCTGAATCTGGGCATCTCGATAGTCGCTAGGGTGTTTGGCAATCGCTTAACATACTTACTGTGGTCCCTGATCAAGTCCGCTTGTTTACAGAAAAAATACTATAACAGAATTTTATTTATTAATATTACTGGATCTTATATCTTA
>QFEC01008711.1:0-16567 GCA_003316585.1 Gomphus bonarii
CTGGTTAGATTGGATTTCCCTTGCTGAGTTTGCATACAACAATCAAATTCACTCCATGACCCAAACTACTCCCTTCATGCTCAACAGTGGTTAACATCCAAGACTTGGACTAGAACCAACCCAAGAAACCTAATTGGAAGCACTGGATGAATTCACCACTTGCATGGAAAAGGCTACTAATGAAGCTCACTATGCCCTGTCAAAGGCTGCAGATGACATGGCACAGTTCTATGACTTGCACTGCCAGGCTGCTCCCACATACAAGATCAGTGATAAGGTCTGGCTAAATGTACAAAACATTATTACTACTCACCTGATGAAGAAGTTGGATCATAAATGGTTGGGTCCTTATGCAGTGAACAAGGTTGTATCGTGGAATGCCTATGGCCTCCAACTCCCACCATCTTTTGGTTGCACCACCCCATCTTCTCTGTCAACCTCCTACACCCCTACTAAGAGATCCAATCCAAGAACAACATGCTCAACCCCCCCTTCTCCTGTTATTTGAGACAGAATCCCTGAGTATGAGGTTGAGAGGATCCTAGACAGCAGGGTCTACCAAGGACAACTGGAATACCTAGTCTGTTGGAAGGGTTATGGAACTGCAGATGATTCCTGGCTACCTGTGAAGGACATCTCTGGAGCAAAGTGACTCTTCATGGAATTCCACCAACAAAACCCCAATGCTCCACAATGCATATCAGCTACTCTATTTGCCACCCTCCCCTTTTGAACTCTAGAAAACTTCATGGAAACTCCCAAGAAACACCTCTTCAATTGGACAGAAGGAAGGGACCTAGCACATGACCCTCTAAGCACAAAAAATAAGTGACACTTCACCTGACATTTAATTCTCTTCATTTACATCCTATTCCATTCAACACCTATATAACATCCACTATCTGTCCTCCCCCACCCACTCAATAGCAAGCAATCACTTCACTACAACATGACCAGCCAATCCAGCCAACAAAATCTCATCCCACTTGAATCCTACCCTCTACCATCGACATTAGACAAATTGAGAAACTCCTTGAACTCCCAGCTCCACCCAAACCCATCTTCTCCACTCTTTCAGCAATCCCTTCAGTGCCCATGGCAATCGCTACTTGGATCATGAGTTTGCCCTCCAACTGTACCCTGGGGTAGAACTCAAGAGGAACCTGACCTAAACCCACCCCTCACTCTGGTGGAGACTGACAAGATGTGTTAGTGGGTGCTTCCGTTAACAATCTCAACAAAACTCCACATTGAGATGCCATGCATTGAGAGGGGGGTGATGTCAGGGTTCAGCTTGGAGTTCACTGTCAGTTATTGTTTCTTGTTTATGTCCTTCTATAACCTTCTGCATCTTTCCATGACTTTCCATAACTTTCCATGACCTTCCATGTCTTATCATAACCTCCCATAACTTTCTGTGATCTTCCATGGCTTTCCACTAGGGTATATAAGTGTGACTGGTGTAACAGTTACCTCTCAGCTTGATCTCTGAGGATTACTGCTACACCAGGTAGGCTTTCTATGTATTTTTTGCTAGTAACCTTTGTATAAACTGAGGATTACCACTATACCAGGTGGAAAACCCCCTCATCAGCTCATTAAATATTGGAGTATCTTGTTGTGGTGACCTTGTCAATAGCATCGCCCTCACAATCAGGTATTGAGAGGGGAGTGATATCAGGGTTCAGCTTGGAGTTCATTGCTCTATTTGTTGTCTCCTGTTTATGTTTCCATGAGTTTCCATGGCTTGCATCTTCGATTACATAATAAGCACTGCATTAGGGTATATAAGTCATGACTGGTGTAACAGCTACTCCTCAGCTTGATCTCTGAGGATTACTGCTACACCAGGTGAGCTCTCTATGTAATTATTACTAGTAACTCTTGTATAACCTGAGGATTACTGCTACACCAGGTGGAGAACCCCCCTTATCAGCTCATTAATATCAGAGTATCTTCTTGTTGTGACCTTGTCAATAGTGTTGTCCTCACAGGATATAACAAGGAGTTATTAGTGATACAATAAGGAGTGAAGATAACAAAAGTACAAAAGTACAAAAGAACAAAAGAACAAAAGAACAAAAGAACAAAAGATTGGTATACTTGGAGATCAATCAAGTGTCCTTACTTTTACAATACTCCCCCACAATTGAGTCATCAATGAGACCAAATCTTTTGTAAAGAAATTGGTGGTGGTCACAAGGTAGAGCTTTTGTTAAAAGGTCAGCAGTATTGTTCTTTGTGGATATGGCTTCAACACTGATTTGGCCAGCAGAGATAGCATCACAAATATAATGGTACTTGATATCAATATGCTTCATGCATTTGTGGTAAATGTTATTTGAAGCTATCGCATGGGCACCTAGTGAATCAGAGTATATTGTGATCGGGAGGTCAACATTGAAATTAAGTTGGTCGAGAAGGGAAGTGGTCCATTTTGCTTGTTTAAAACATTTAGTAAGAGCCATGTATTCCACCTTGGTTGAGGAAAGAGAAACAGTATGTTGCTTCTGTGTAGCCCATGCTACTGAACCTCCAGATAAGATGAATGTATACCCAGAAGTTGAGTGATGTTTGTTGATGTTGGTGGCCCAGTCTGAATTGCAATAACCTATAAATTCAGTAGAGTTGTTGTTACCATAGACTAATTTGTAGTCCCAGGTTGTTGATATGTATCTGAGCACATGTTGAGTGGTGAGGAGGAGGGCCTGTGTGAGCTTTGAGCTGAATTGTGATAGTTGATTTACTGAAAAACATATGTCAGGCCATGAACCAAGCATGGCATACATTAGTGAGCCAATAATTTGTTGGTAACATGCATTGAGGGAACTCTCAGAGTTGTTATCTGGATTTGCTGTAAGTAGCATTCCTGCAGCAAATGGGGTGTAGGCCACTCTGCACTGTGACATGTTGAAGCATGTAAGTATGTGCTGAATGTAGTGAGACTGATCTATTGTGAGGGTTTTCTTCAGGCAGTCACAAGTAATGTGTAACCCAAGAAATTGGCTGATTTCACCTAAGTCAGTTACTTTATAATGCATGGCAATTTGTGTTTTGAAGGCTTGGATGTTGTCCAAGTTGCCAAAAAGAGCAATGTCATTGACATAGACTAGTATGATTAGTTTATTCCCCCAGTCATGTTGTTTGATGAAAATTGATACATCACTAGAAATGTTTTTCTGAAATCCAAGTTCTTCAAGTGTGCCATGCGGGTGAATGTGCTATTGCTGTTCTGCCTATCTTAAACCATATATAGCTTTTTTCAGGAAACACACCTTAGACTCCTGTCCAAGTACCAGGAAGCCTTTTGGTTGATGCATATAAATTTCCTCATTCAAGTCTCTATAGAGGTAGGCTGATTTTATATAAATATGGTACACTTCCATATCAAAGTTTGCCATAAGTGATAGCATTAGTCATAAGGAGTCAAGTCTTGCAATGGGAGTGAAGGTCTCCTCACAGTCAACACCAGTGGTTTGTGAAAAACCCTTGGCAATGACATGAGTGTGGTAATGGGTGACATTTCCCTATGTGTCACACTTTGTTGTATATATCCACCTGCATTTTATTGCCTGTCTGTCCTTCAGTAGGTCTGTCAGTTCCCAAGTGCCATTGTCATGAAGACACTTCATTTCAGTCTTAATTGCATCATTCCAAAAAGGGGCTTCTGGGGATGTTATGGCATACTCATAAGTGTTTGAATCCCCCATAGGTGTGACTTAAATGGCAGCCAGGTAAGAGCTCATTGTATTATCCCATGCTGTTGTGACTGAGAACAGCTGGTGTTTGTCAGGACTTGCATTGTCTGGGTCAGGTCATTGGATTCAGTGAGGGATTCTGGATGAGCATTGTTGTTCAGGTGGGTTGTGAATTCTGGGGATGTGGTGGTCCATGCAGCAGTGATAGTCCAGGTGGTGTATGTGGTAATGGTGCATCATCTTCGTTGTCACTCTCTGGTAGAGCTAGGTTAACTAGGTTGGATGGTGGTGGTGGTGGAGGTTCTAGAACAGAACTCAGTTGTGTAATAGGGGGTTTGGGGGTGCAAAGAGGAAAAGTAAATTCAGTCTGTACCCCTTTGTGGAGTTATCATATCCTACAAATATCAGTTTATGCAAAGTTGGATCAAACTTGCTTCATTGAGTCATGGTGTGAGCATATGCAAGGTAGCCAAAAATGTATAGGTATGAAAGGTCTGGTGGTTGGCCAAAGAGACATTCATGTGGGGAGACATAGCTGGTAACATGTGATGGAGCATGGTTTCATATGTGTACTGCAGTTGCTATGGTGTGCATTCCCAAAATCCTTGTGATATACCTGCACTCTGCAGCATTGGTCAGGCAGCTTCAGCTATAGTTCAGTTTGCCCTCTCCACAACACCATTCTGTTGTGGTGTATGTGGTGCAGTGAGTTGGTAGTGCACTCCTTGTTCCTCCATGTACTGGATAAACTCCATTGATAGTAATTCTCCCTGTGTTTTGAGCATGCAGCTCTGAGTGTACTTTTATAATATGTGGAGATGAGTGCATGGAACTTTTTAAATACTTTGAACATATCACCCTTCCAAAGCAAGAATAGAGTCCATTTGTAGCATGTGTAATCATCTATAATAATAAAGTGGTAAAAGTTTCCTTGGATAGATTGGGTTTTCATGGGTCCAGCTAGATCCATGTGTATGAGGTCAAAAGATTGAGTACAGCAATGAGTTGAGGACTTGAATACCCATCATGCTGATTTCCCTAATAGGCAGCTTCACATGTTGAGGGAGTGTGATGGGGGATAGGGTCAAAATTATTTGTTAGTCATTGGAGAGCAGACCAAGAAAGATGACTGAGTCATGCATGTAATGTCTGAATAGGAACTGTGGTATGGGCAGCATGAACAGAGGGTATGTTGCACATATTGAGATCCAGTAGTGCCAGCCTTGGATGTGACCTTCAGTATATGTAGTACCTGTGGGGATATTACAGGAGAGAGGGTATACACAGGTAGTGTCTCACCTGCATATATGCATAAACTAGCCCTTTAGTGCCAGTCAAGTGCCCATATGTTAAGTGAGAGCACCAAGTGACTGCTTGGGCAGTTCCCGCCAAACAGTGGGGGCACACGTGTAGTCTTGAGGCAGAGACAAAATTGGGTGTCACACCTGGTAGCATACAACAAAATAAAGTGAGAACTCTCAAACAAGTGAAGAGAAAAATACAAAAAAATTATAGAAAATACTATGGCATGTAATGAACAGTTCTTGGTGGTTTTGGATCGAAAATATTGGGTATATTAAATTTGAATCTCTCAGAGGTGGTATAGTGCATATATGCATCCTACACACCCCCTCAAGCTTAATATATGCTGAGTTTTTCAGTGAGGGTCTTAACCTTTGGTCCAGGAAGACCTTTTGTGAGGATATCTGCCAACATCTGGTCAGTTGGCAGGTAATCAATTTGTATTTTCTTCAGTTCAATACTGTCATAGATGAAATAGAGTCGAATGTTGAAGTGTTTCATTTGTGAATGTTGTTGGTTCCCATAGGCTATTGCTATAGCTGATTGATTATCAGAATACAACTTTATGGGTAATTTTATAGGCTGAAAAACTTCAGTAATGATTTGTTTTAGCCAGATTGCCTCTTTTGTTGCATGCGTCAGTGCAATGAAATCGGCTTTGGTTGATGATAGTGCAACAATTGTCTGCTTTCGACAGCTCCAGGAGATGCTTCCTGAGTCAATTTGAAACATATAGGCTGATATTGAATGCCTATGATCTTGTGAAGCCCAGTTGGCATCAGCATAGCCAACTAGTCCTTCTCTGTTCCCTCCTAGGATTAGTTTCTTGTTCTTCATGCCCTTCAAATATTTGAGTACACATTTCACTGCATTCCAGTGAATCAATCCTGGATTTTCAAGGAACTGGGATAATAGTGATACTGTGAAAGCAATATCTGGTTGTGTGGTTACAGCAGCCCACATGAGTGATCTGATCACCTGCAGGTAGGGAACTTTCTCCATGGCTCTCTTCTCTTTGTCAGTAGATGGGCTTTGATCTTTGTTAAATTTGATATTTGGATCTAAAGGAGTTGTGTGTGTTTTAGCATCTGTGAGATTATAATTGGCTAATATCTTGTCAATGTATGCTTCTTGAGAGAAGCTAATGGTCCTGGCTGATCTGTTGCATTCAATTTTAAGATTGAGCAACCAGTGTATCTCTCTGAGATCTTTTATCTTGAATATACACTCCAGGTCTCATTTAATGTCATAGATGGTGAATTCATCTATTGCTGTGATGGTAAGGTCATCCACAGCCACTCCAATGATCACATAGCCCTTTGGCCTGTGTCTGTAGAATACTGCTGCATCAGATGATGATTTCTTGAAATCCATACTAAATAATGCATTAGATAGACACTTATACCACTCTCTCCCTGACTGTTTGAGGCCATATATACATTTCTTCAGCAGGAGGACATGTTTGGTTTCTCTCTCAAAATATCCTGGTGGCTTTTGCATATATATCAGATCTTGTAATTTAGCATTCAAGTATGCTACATCCACATCCATTTGATGTATAGGCCAATTGTTCCAGGCAGCAATAGCACATATAGTCCATAATGATGTCATCCAAATGACTGGTGCATAGGTTTCATCATAATCAACTCCAAAGGTTTGGGAAAAACCTTGTGCTATAAGTTGAGATTTAGCACGTACTATAGCTTCTTTCTGATCCTTTTTGAGTACATGTTTCCAAGTACTTCTAACTATATTCACTCTAGGAGGTGGAATGATCAATTCCCAAGTTTCTTTCTCAATTTGGGCTTTAATCTTTTTCTCCATGTAGGATCATTCAGTGCATTTTTAGTTGTTGTTGGCATTGTCAGGTCATGGCTAAAGTGGATGTATTCATCTTGTTCTCCATGTGACGGTTCAGCACTTATTGCAAAATAATTGTTGTAGTTCACTCCCTTGGAATTTTGGTCTGTAAGTATGTTTGAGTCATTGTGTAAGATGTTTTCTTGAGTTACAACTGCAATTGTGGTGAAATATTCTTCTATGCTTTCAATAATAGCATGTGTAGCCTCTGAACCAGCTCTCTCATGTTGGAGATGTATCTGCTCACTTCTTCTTGGTGGCAGTTGTTGTTGTTGAGTGCATATTTGCAAAATGTACCTCATCTGAGCTTCAAGCATAATATATTACTAATTTCTGGACAATACTTCAGGAGAACAATGCTAAATGTATTCAAGTATTTTTTTGAAATTTTTGTATTTTTATCTGACTCGGTCGGAATTTTTTCCTTTCTTTTTCTTGTATTTTTGTTTGTGCAATGTGTACTTTTACTTCCATTTTGGGGTAATGCGTGTGTACCAAAAATTCAGCAAAGACTGATAAATTGGTCACTTGGTACTGACTGGTGCTAAAGTGCTGGCTCAGCAGTACACGTGAGTGAAACATTCACTCATGCAGGCCTCTGCTCCTCAGTGCTTGACAGCCACTGAGGAGGTGAGCCAACTGTAATATTAGTGTGGAATTATAATCTAATTCTTTTTATTTGCCCTGTAGTTTATTATTTTAGACTTCCTTCTTTCCTGAACCTACTGAGCACTTAAGTTGTTCTATGTCCCCTTCAGTTGTATAGGACTACTCACCCTTGTCTGACTTGGTTGTAAATCTTCAAACTCTCTCAAGGGTGCTTGCTCCACTACTTCTTTGATCCAGCTCTCCTCAAGTGCTTGGTCATGTGATATCTGTGGTACTGGTATAGCTCGATATGGAGGAACTCTGGCTTTCTGTGGTGTGGAAATTGTGTAATAATCAGAAGGTAATATAGGAGGAATTTTGTCACTCTCTCCCAAGTTGAATATAATATTCCTTTTGACTGTAACCCTCTTGGTATCCAGCCAGTATATGCAGTGGCCATCACTTTGTGTGGAGTGACCAACCTATTTCACTTTCTTGGCTCAAGGTAGTAATTTATCATCTTGTTTGATTTTCACGTATACATCCTTCCCCCATTCATACATATTGTGTAAGTTCAGTTTTATGTGGTGAACCATCTCATAAGGTGTCTTGTCTGGTAAAGCTCATGTATGTGTGTGGTTTTTGATGTAATTCACATGCTGAATTACATATCCCCATAAACTCTTGGGAATATTAGATTCTAGAAGCATGGCATGGTTTTTTTTGACCAATGTTCAGTTCAGGCACTCAGTCACTCCATTTTGCTCTGGAGTATCATGAACTGTATATCTATGTTTGGTGCCTTGTTGATCTAGATGTTTATTGAGCACTAGTGTACTCACCCCCTCAATCCAAGAGTAGAGTTTTGATGTGTACATCCTGCTGGCAAAGCATCATCACCTCATAGAACTTGTACTTTGAAAATACCTGGTCTTTGGTGTTCATCAGATACAGGACTGATTCTCTTGAATAGTCATCAGTGAATGATACATAGTGTGACTTTTTGTCAATAGTCATATGTCAGGATGGTCCCCATACATCAGAAAATATCTTATCTCCAATGTTTTTTTAATGTTTGCTTGGTTCTTTTGGGAGAGGTTTGCAAGCTATCTTGGATTTGATGCATGCTTCACAAGTGATTTTACCTCTAGTATTTGTGAGCTCAAGGCCCAATACCATTCCATGGTTCACTAGGTATATCAGGGCTTTCTCTGAGATGTGCCCAAGTTTCCTGTGTATCTCAATGGTGGTAAGGCATAGCTGAGTGGCATGATGGTTGTTTTCATTGTCCAGACAATAAAGGTCATGTAATTTAGGTGCTTGAAGTAATATTGTGCCTGTCTAACTTCTGATGGTGCACTTCTGGTGCACAAACTCCGTTCAGTTCCTGGCATCATTGCACCAGCCTATAGAAACAAGGGTGAAGGTGTTTTTAGGAGCATATAGGGTGTCTTTGAGTATTAAATTAATTGCTTTCCCTCTAACTCTAGTAGTTAGCTTGAGTCGCCCACTACCATAAGCTTCAAAGCTGCCTCTATTGGCTGCTTGGATGGTTTTAGGTGTTGGGAAGCTGTGATAGTTCTCCAACATCCTTTGATGAGGTGTCATGTGGGAACTTGCACCCCTATCCAATATGATAGTGTCTCCAATTGTGTCTTTAATGGTAGACATGTAATCATGATTAATGAATGCAGTTGGCTCTTCTTCATCATTGTGAGATGAGTCCCATTCATCAGCTACATAGGCTTCCCTTGCCTTTTTCTTTCTTTTTCTTGAATCTGGATCATTTCTTCTGGCTAGGTCCCTGCCCTTCTTTCCCACCACCCTTGGCCCAACAAGTTTCAATTGTATGGCCCAGCTTCTTGCAGTTCATGCATATAGGTGCTTTTTTCTCTGATATACCCACAAATCCTTGTTCCTCTTGAGTAATAGACAAAGTTTTTCATCTATCATATTGAGATTTGAGAATTCTAATAATGTTATCAGGATCCAAATGTATTCCAACCTCCTCAAGGGATGTGATGAGGGCATTCATAACTGCTTCATAGGAAGGTAGTAGTGAGGCAAGTAATATGTCCAGGAACTCTCCTTCAGAAATTTGAGCTCCCATGTCATTGAGTCAAGTATAGAGATCTTGAGATTTGTCTAGGTGTTCCATGAGGTCATCTTCCTCCAAACATTTCATGTTCTGGAGTTACCTTTGGATAGTTGTGACAACCATCTTGGGTTTCTTCATCATTTTGACTACCAAAGCATCCCAGGTCTCCTTAGCTGTTTTCTTCTTCTCTAGCATTAGTGCCAGGGATTCTGACACTGAGACCAAGATCTGGGTCTTAGCAAGTCCTTCTCTGTCCAGATATTTCTCGAGTCTCTCCTCAGCCTTGTCTACTTTGATTTCCTCATCTTCCATGAGGTTGTGTCCCTTGGCAAATGTGGGAGGATCTGGTGGTTTATCAACAGTATCTTCAATATGTTTGAGAAGGTTTTTTGACTTGAAGTAGGTATGGAGAGTAGCTTGCCACCAGGACCAGTTTAATCTATCAGTAGCTAGCTTTCCCATACTCAGGGACAATTTGTCTGCTTGCTCCCTGGGGCCCATAACCTATGTGGGGGTTATACAGCTCTTTTTGCAGTAGTCAGCAGAAATTCAGAAGATTACTATTGTTTACACTCCTCAGTGATTGTCAACACTAAGTGTTTGTTATTACACTACCTATTGTTTACACTGTAGGAAAGAAATTATTAAGGAAATGGACATTATAGTGCTATTATATGATGGTTTGCTCACCTCCTCAGTGATTTTCAACACTGAGGAGAGAGGGCATACACAGGTGGTGTCTCACCTGCATATATGCATAAACCAGCCCTTTAGTGCCGGTCAAGCCCCCATATGTTAAGTGAGGGCACCGAGTAACTGCTTGGGTGGTTCCCACCAAATAGTGGGGGCACAGGTGTAGTCTCAAGGTGAAGACAAAATTGGGTGCCGCACCTAGTAGTATACAACAAAATAAAGTGAGAACTCTTGAACAAGTGAAGGGAAAAATACAAAAAAATTATAGAAAATACTATGGCATGTAATGAACAGTTCTTGGTGGTTTTGGATCGAAAATATCAGGTATATTAAGTTTGAATCTCTCAGAGCTGGTATAGTGCATATATGCACCCTACAGTACCATTTTTACTAATTGTGATACATAAGTTTGGTAAAATTGTAGTAAATCCTTTTCTGTTGATTTTGAGTATTGAGAAAAAATCATCCTCCAATTTCTGGGGAGTAGAGTACATCATAGAGGGAGATTGTCTTTTCTTGACCATTGACCCAGGTCTTTCCTGTGATAGTGCCAGTGCTAATATAAGATATGTAGGAGGTCTTGTCAGCAAGATATGCTTTGCATAGAGTAGAAAGTGGTTGATATTCTGAGAAATCAGAAATGTTTGTGATATGATCAGTGCAACCTGAGTCAAGCATCCACTTATGTTTACATGCAATATAGAAGCAAACTGCAGGTGTTGGATTCAGTGATAGGTACAGAGCTAGTACTATTGGGTGGGTTAAACTTGTCATTCATGATGACAGTGCTCACAGAAAGGTTCATTTCCTTCTTTTTGTCTCTCTTCTCTTTTCCTCCCTTCTTCTTGTTGTATCCCTTCCTCCCAAACTGTGCCTCTTTGAGAGAGAGGCCATGTGCCTTATGGTGGCAGTCCCTTTCCCAGCGTTCATTTCCTCCACAATAGTTACATTTATCCTTTTTGTTAGATGCCTTTGTATGGATGCTACTAACATTGGGCTGCAAAACTTGTCAGAGTTCCTCAGAGAGAATGTGGCTCCAAATGTTCACCCAATTTATAGTAGTGAAGTCAGCAATAGTAGTCAGGATGGTCTGTTGGACAATTTCCTAAGATGTGGGTAGGGCTTGGAGGACATTGAGAGTGTGTAAGGGGTCACTGATGTTTAAACCAGCAGCAACAATTTGATTTTTCAGCTCAGACATTTGGTCAATTTGCTGAGTAAGAGGTGTGTCAGGTGAGAAGTTGATCATGGTATACTTTTGATAGTTGACCCAGAGATTGAGGCCAGTACATGTACCATAATTTGCTTTGAGTGCACTCCAGTTCTGTTCAAGTGTCTTTGTCATGTTGAATGACTGATGGACAGCTGAGACTAGGAGTAAGGAGAGTCCCTGGTGAGATCTTTTTTTGCCAGTCTTCTAGCTTCTTCCTGTCTTCATCTGTTAGTACAGTGGGGAGAGTAGGAGAGTTTCAGTTCCTTCAGCTATCCTGAGTGCATCAATGAACATTAGGGGGCCTTTAGGGAAAAAGACCAGTTTTCCCAGTGTGTTCCATCAAATTTTTCAACCATAGACAAAAGCTTGGAGGTGTTAGAGTCAGCCATGATTGCAATGATAACAAGAGGTAAAAGATGATATGAAGGTGTGATTTCATCAAGTAGTTTTGATTATATGTGAGACTCAGGGCCCATAACCTGTTGGAAAAGCAATCTTCTAAACACAGGTTCAAGAACTAAGATGATATCAGATGAGTCTGGGGTATCATTGTGCATGTAGTAGCTACTTATACCAAGAGTTCCTTATTGCATGGATATAACAAGAAGTTATTAGTAATACAATAAGGAGTTAAGATAATAAAAGTACAAAAGAACAAAAGAAAAAAATATCAGTATACTTGGAGATCAATCAAGCATCCTTACTTTACAATATATCATACAAATGGACACTACTTATACTACTAGGGTTGCTGCAGTATGCTGATACATATCTCTCACAATAGAACAATTATAACAATAAGACCATATAAGGCACAATAGTAATAACCCAACTCCACTCAGCAATTGTGTTGGATCCCAGATCACCTCCAACAAATCTCTGCCTTAGCACCCTTAGTCATCCACCTCCACACCCCTTCTGACTCACACTTAACCCTCCATCACACTCCACACCTCAGACACCCTCTGTGCTTTCCATGTGACCTCCATACACTCTGTACTCCATCTCTGTCATCCTCAACACATCATCAATCCAACACATAGACCTCTACATGTTTTGGAACCTGAGAAGCTGTGACAAAACTTTGGTGTGAGCAAAGCCAAGTCAAGTTCTCTGACAAGATACAGAAGGACAATAAAAAGCACCTGCACAAACTATTTTAATGGAGAACCCAATTAAGAAATTATACTCTGGAGAATCATGTAATCAGTTATTGCAAGAGTATTACAATAAGGATTAGTATGACCTCAAGTAGTTGTGCAAAATGATTCTACTGATTCTGATCCAGGTCTTTTGTCCAAAGATAATATTTAAGGGGGGTTTTGTCAGGTACTTGATGACTACTCGTAGAATTAATAGTTTAAGGATTTAGACTATTAATTCTACTCTAGTTTTTAGATTTATATTCCACTTTATCTAATGTTTATGTATTTAGATTTAAGACTAGCTTGCCACTTCGGTAGTAAGCTAAGATTTGCTCTTTGGAACAAATCTATTCAACAGGTCTTTGGACCTATTGTTGAGGGTGGCAATGGGTCTTCAGACCAATTACTTAAGTGAGACTTTGGTCAACACTTATGTGAGTGCTTGGCTGCACTTACTTAATCCTGCAGATTAATGGGTGATGAAAAGGTTACTTTATTACTGCAAAACTAGGCTTTATTTATACTAATTTTGAGCTGATTATATAAGCAACTAATTAGGAAGGCTTCTAGCAATTAATGGTAATTTATGGAAGGTGATGGAATGAGCTGGAAGCCTGTAGAAGTATCTGAGTCACCCTTGGAGTCAATTGTAAAAATAGTAAATAATCCTTCCCACAACTGGTACTCTTGTGACTGGTCAGGTCACAAAATATTAATGTTAATGAGCCGTGCTTCTGGGCTGACCTTAAGTAATTAGTGTCGAGTAAGCCCAGGAGTTTGTTGTACATTGTGGACTGAGAAATTGAAGCCAGGTTGTTGGTGTCCTTTCAGTTAATTAGATAATTGGCACCAGGATTGTTGTACACCATGGGTCCACTTGTAGAAATGTGAGATTAGAGTCAGTTTTCAGTGATTCCTTGGGCTTTTGATGAAAGTCAATTAAGAGTTAATTGCTATAAGTAATTCACTCTTAATTGGCCAGCCAAAAAATATTTTAATATTTTTTTTGTAGTCAATAAGACTGATTTGATGCTTTTCTTTTGGAAGGAGATGTTTGGACCATGTAGGCCTGTTCCTGTCTTGCAATCCGAATAGAATCCCTCTCTCAACTTATTCTAAGTGATCCCCAACACCACATCACACACACGGACCTCCACATCACACACATGGACCTCTATGTTATCCTTTCTACATCATTTTCTAGTATGTTCCATAGTTCCACATGACCCCATCTCTTGTTTAGCACCCCTGTATCCTAATGTAGTTACACTTCCATTCAGACAACCCTACTCCATATTAATCCCATGCTCCAAATGTATTTAAACCTCCATGTATTTGTAGCTAGTTCTCTAGTTCAAATATCAATTTAGTCTCCCCCTTGTTACCTCCATGAACTTATTCTGTAACTCTGCTCTGACATCTCCATAAATACAAGGACAAGATAACATAAGAGGGTTCAACACATAAGTTGAAGCCAAGTCCTTTCAACTCCATACCCTGGTTTGACTTTAACAGCTTGGCCACTCTAGAAAACCTCCAGACAAGATGTCATTGACTCCAGACTTAACAGATTGTTCAAACACCAACAGTTTTACTTCATGAAACCCCAAAACAGCACCTCTTTGATTGGACAGAAGGAAGGATTCTAACACATGACACTCAACCCCTGTTAGATCCCAGATCACCTCTCACAAATCTCCACCCTTAGTGCCCTTAATCATTCACCTCCACACCCCTCTGGATCAAACTCATTCTTCTGTCATACTCCACACCATGGACACCCTCCATGTGATCTCCATACACTCTGTACTCTGTCTCTGCCATCCTCACCACATTACCAATCCAACACATAGACCTCCACATCATCCCTTCTATTATCTTCTACATCATCTTTTAGTATGTTCTATAGTTCCACATAACCCCATTGTTGTAAAATAGCCATCCCCATCTATTATTCAGTTCCACACATTTCTACATACACTGTCCCTATATCTCACCAATCATTCATATACGTAACCACTCTAGAAAACCTCCAGACAAGATGTCTTTGACTTGGGACTTAACAGTGTATTCAAACTCTCACTTGAAGCAATCTATACACTGGTATCCTTGGAACTGTTTCAGAAGCATCTGTATGCCATGTATCCAATGTCCCAGCTATGCTCCTGAGTACTCACTCATCCCTAAACCCACTTATCCCTGAAAACCCTGCACAAGCACCCAACCTGGACATTCCTGATCCCCCCAACACACCCCCTGATCACAACCCCCTTCAATCTCCATCCAATCCATTCCTGGCCCCAAATCCTCCAAGAGTGTTGTCATCAAACTCAAATGATGTCCCCAACCTCACTGAGGCCATTGCCATGTTGGCTCACAATTTGTCATTGCCAAAGAAGTGTTCACCCTGGAACAAAGTCTGAGAACTGGATACCTTTGATGGCTCTGACAGTTGTAAACTCCAGCCATTTTTGGTTCAATGTAATCTAAATTTTTGTGACTGCCCTGACACCTTTTCATCCAACTGTGCAAAAGTCACCTATGTGCTGTCCTATTTGAAAGGAACAATGTTAGACTGGTTCAAACACGCCCTTTCCTCCAATGTCGACCCCTCATGGATAGATGATTACTCTGAATTTGTGTCTGAGTTGAAAGACAACTTTGGACCACATGACCCCATTGGTGAAACAGAAGCCGACCTCAAAACCCTCCACATGCGTGACAACCAATGAGTCACCAAATACCTGGTTGAGTTCAACCGCCTTGTCACACGCGTCCATTGGGGAGATGCTGCACTCCACCACCAGTTCTTCAACAGACTTCCAGCACGGATCAAGGACGAAGTGGCCCATGTTGGTAAACCCAGCATGTTGCATGAACTTTGATCCCTTGCCCAGTCCATTGATGCCTGCTACCGGGAATGACACTCCAAAGTCGCTTGAGAAAACAACTTGAACAAAACCTTGGACCGCCACCAAGACAAGGGCAAAAACCCCACCATGCTGTCGACAAATTCTAACGACAACAAGAAGACATCAAACAACAACAATGGCAACAAATCCAGAAACTCCACTTCCAACAACAACAACACCTTGAACTCTACCAAGAAGAACCCAGACCTAGCATCAAAACTAGGAAAAGATGGTAAACTGACTCAACAGGAGTGATAACACTGCTTCGAGCAGAACCTCTGTCTCTTCTGTAGTAGAACAGGTCACGTAGCCAAGGAATGTCCCAAATCGACTTCCTCCACTGCAAAAGGACAAGCTGCTTCCACAATGGACAGCAAATCATCTGACAAAAAGAACTCCAACGTGAAGCCTGCAATGGAGTCAAAAAACAACTAAGCAGCCCTCCGACTCCAGCACCAGCTGAGGGCTGTGTTGATCCCCACGGTGCAATAATGGAATTACATCTCAATGTGCCTGTGTCAGCAACAACAAGAGCTTCAATACTTAGGAGCGGAAGAGGGAAATGAGCAATGATACTTGTCGGTGTATTGACCAGCTCAAGACTGAGCTTTAACTAATTACCTAAGAACTGTACATATAGTCTGGTGGAGTAGCGGAGTCCAATAACAAGTAATAGAAAGGGGAGGAGTGGAGAAATCATGACAGCCTGCTCTTTCCAATCTGAACTCTTTGACTATATATCTCACCTCTGAATTAATTCCTAATAAAACCATCAGTATGCTTGTTGATTCTGGATCAACTCATTGTTTCCTAGATTCTGTTTTTGCATCTAATCACCAACTTTGTACCCATAATATCACCCCAATTCTGCTCCAGCTGTTTGACAGATCAACCAATTCAGTCATCCGCAAGGCAATCAACCTTCCGGTTTGCTTCCCTAAGGGGGAGGAACACTCTGTTATGTTTTTTGTAACTCTGCTGGACTCCAGCTGTTCCACAGTTCTTGGCAACAACTGGCTCACCCGCTACAATCCATTGATTGACTGGGCTTTGAGCAG
>QFEC01008716.1:0-14614 GCA_003316585.1 Gomphus bonarii
CGGTAGTATTCGAAAATACTTGGGGGTTCTTTTTGATATATGTTCTTGAGTTCCTGATGGTTTCTCTAGCCCCTATGTGCTTCTATCAGTTCCAATACGCCTGCCGATGCCCGTGTCTGCATATATGCACCCCTTTTACTTCTGTTCCTGCTCCTAAGTCCTCCAGTCCTTTTCCATACTGTTTTCATATCTTCCATCTCTTATATCCACCATGACCACAGTCTGATCCTCTCGTGGTTGACCCTGTAAGTCTTTTCCATCCTTTCCACTCCTTAGCTGCCCGGGCGCTTCCCTGTCCCGGAACCAAAGTGCCATGGCCGCGTGGTATATATGTGTGGTAGGAGTCTGTGTTCTCTTTGAATACTTATTTTATCTACTTTTGTCTTGTGTGATGTATATGGGATGTGGAAATGGACATTTTATAACAATCTTGGTCTGGACCCAGAGCTGAACCCGAGGTGGACGCAAACAGAAGATGGATTTCTTTGACTGGATAACCGCATATACATACCTGAAACTAACAATCTCAGATTACAAATACTTCAATATAAACATGATCATGTACTCTTGGGTCACTTCAGTCAGAACAAGACGTTGGCTCTAATTCACCAAGAATACACTTGGCCGGGCCTCCAAACTTCGGTTGTCGATTTCTGCAAGTCTTGCACCACATGTATACATTCCAAATCACAGCAACACAAACCTTATGGCCTTCTGAAGCAACTACCAATCCCTGAGAGACCTTGGAATTCTATTTTAATGGATTTCATCAAACAACTCCCTCTGTCCTTAGGATTCACTTCAATTCTGGTAATAGTCTGCAGACTCACTAAACAAAGTATTTTTATTCCTACAATTGACACGATTACCTCAGCCAAACTAGCAAAAATGCTCATGCTTCATGTCTTTTTGAAACATGGTACACCGAGTCACGTAACATCTGACTGAGGAAGTGAATTTGTTTCTCAATTCTTCAGGTCACTCGGTAAAGCCCTCGACATGTGCTTACACTTCACCTTGGGTTACCATCCCAAAGCTGATGGTCAAACCAAACATGTAAATCAAACCCTGGAACAATATCTATGAGTCTACTGCAACTATCAACAGGACAATTGGTCTGAACTGTTACCATTAGCTGAATTCACTTACAATAATGCCCCAAACACTACTACTGGCATCTCTCCCTTCTTTGCTAATAAGGGACATCATTTGAACCTCACAGTTCATCCTGAATGAGACCTCACTTCCTCTCGAGCCTGTGAGTTTGCTGTTGACCTAGGCCAACTTCATGAAGCCCTGAAAGAGCAAATCAGTCACGGTCAATCTTGGTATCAGACATCAGCTGACACTTGGCGACTCCCCACTCCTGAATTTGCAATTGGCTCTTCTGCTTTTGTCAAAGCTCAATTCTTCTGTACTACTTGGCCAACGAAGAAGCTTGCTGAAAAGTATCTCAGTCCCTTCAAAGTCATAGCCAAAGCCAGTAGTCATTTCTACACTCTTCAGTTGCCTGACAATATGCAGGCAGTCCATCTGATCTTCCATGTCTCAATGCTTGAACCTGCTACTCCTAATGTTATGCAAAACCGAGTCCAGGATCCCCCTCTGCCTGTTGAAATTGACAGTGAGATTGAGTACGAGATAGCTGAAATCCTTGATTCAAAGGTAGACCGATGCTGGAGACCCTGTAACCTCCTTTACCTGTGTTAAGTGCATGCACACACGCTCTCAGTTTGGGTGGTTCAGCTTGGTCCAATGAGCTGAGGTTCGGATGTGGCATTGGCTTCAATGTTTTTGCAGTGTGCCAATCCTCCTGCCTGTGCCACTGGATTTTGGATGGATGTTTGGTAGGAGTCTGAGATGCTCGGTACCAAATGGTTGGACTACTAACTTAAGTACTGGTAGCATATGTCTAACTTAGTCGATAATCTGAACAGAGAATACATACATGAGGACTAATTACTTATATAGAGAATGGGGTGCCATAAGATATGCAACAACATTGCACAAGGCATGGAAACGAGAATGTAAAGTATGGATGTAAGAATAGTAATATATGAAAAGCAGGCATACATGCCCGTACATGTACTGAAGGTTACCAAAGCAAAGTGAGCAAGTAAATAAGAATATGTTCAAAGTGTGAGGTACTGAAGCTGAGCCAAGCCAAACCAAATAGTACTTGTAAGACTTGGAAGTCTGTAGCTTGTAATATGGTATGCCAGACTTCAGTCGGTATGACTGAATGAACCAAGGCTCAGTAGATCGTACTTTGACAACCTGGTCCACTGGGCTGGTTATGAAGGCACCAATGAAGAAATGTCCTGGATGCTCTCTACCAAACTCAGTCATGCGCCTGAGATCGTTGCCAAATTTCATTCTACCTACCCTGCTAAGCCAGGACCATGGTCCCCTTGATATGATTCAGTTTTCTTTTTTGTTTGTTTTACTCATGATCTATTTTCTTAGCTATCTATGGTCATTCTATGTACACATTTCTTAAACTACAACTCTGCTCTGTATACCCCATACCCCTCTCAGTCTTTCCCATTTTTTCACTAAGTTATGTTTACCCAAGCTGAGACCTACCTGAACCTCAGCCCATCTCACTTGCCATTTTTCACACCTTACTCTTAGATCCCTTAGTTCTCTCTCACTTTGGTTCACTTTGGTTCACTTGATTTTCAAACAAAATTTATACAAAAATAATTTTTTATACATTTTATCTACTCTTTCATTGTTTCCTCATCTTCCTTCTCTTTCTCTCCTTCCTCATCATCCTTCTCCTTTTCCCCTTCCACATCCTTCTCCTTTTCCCCTTCCACATCCTTCTCCTTTTCCCCTTCCATATCCTTCTCCACATTTCCCTCTCCTCTACCTGACCCCAAACCCAACCCCAAACCAAGAATCAATGCCTGAATGCTCACTAGCTGGTCGACCGACCTGGCTAGTAACTCTAATCCCTCAGTCCAGCATTCCACAGCCCCCACTTACCTCTCATACAGGCCTGTAAAAGCCTCCATTGCTGAGGTGAGTCAGCCAAAGACCACACCCACCCGTTCTGGCACCTCTACAGTCACAGGCCCCACGCTTGGCCTCTTGGCCTTTGGCTTCTCTGCCTTGCTGGCAGCTTTATTGGAATCATCGATAGAGCTGTGGCCCCTCTTGTGGCCAACCAAAAGGTTGCAGTGAGCCTTTCACAGCTTGCACGGTGTGCAAGCTGCACCTGCCTCGGGTATAAGGCAAACATCAGACTGCTTCCTGCAGTTGTTGCAGGGGGCCCTGCTTGGCTCAGCTCATCCTGCAAGCCCAGCATCTTTTAACTTCATAATAAAACTGAGTAAAAAATCAAAAAAAAAAATCAAAAACATAGCCTATGCACCTTTGGTTGCCACCCACTCTTCAGCCTTGGTACCTCCTCAGTACCCCCACCTGAGGTGCTCAGCACTGGCACTTCCTTCTGCTTCCCCTTATCTTTCTTCTGGAAAGCTTCGCCATGGACTTTCTTCATCAGGTCCACATTTTTCTGTGTATTTTGATGCACACATTCCACCTTGGCTTCCTTCTTTGCCTCAGCCTTGGCCTCAGCAGCTGTGGCCACTTCAGCCACCTCCCACTCCTCGCACTCCTTCCTTCTCTCCTCCTCTGCCTCTGCTTCCCTGTGGAGCCACTCCCATTCCTCCATCTCCTCACACTGGTGGCATTCTTCCTCCTCACATTCTGCCTTCTCTTTCTCCTCCCAATGATGTTGGTGCTCGACTCAGTGCGCTTCAAGATGCCTTGGTCCTCGTCAGTTTCGTAGCCTATTTATGATAAGAGGGGGAGGGGGCATGTTATAAAGTCGTCATCATCACTCGTCACTTGTCACAGTGACATGTCACAATGTGACCCCAGATGGACCATAGATACACGCCGGAGGAATTAGTTAAATAGCTAATTCTTGTAGAACAAAAAGAAGATCAAAAAAAAGTACACAAAATATATTCTTTACAAAATATAGCAGAATCTCAGAGCACATTGAAAATCTACCAAATCTAGCTTATAAATATAAAAATATTACCTTCATTGTTTATACCAAAAAAGGCAAACACTCGGAATGGCGCACATGCCGAGTTGACCAAGCAGGTGCTAAAGGGAAATTCTGGTCCTCCCATTTAACAGGGCATGGGAGGTTGATTGATGGATGGGTGTTGGCAGAAGACTACCCTGGGAAATTCAGCCCCCAACAATATGCTTACCTCAGATAGGCATCTGAAACCTTAATGGTTCAAATTCTGCTTACCGGCATCATAGGTTCAGCCATTAAGAGGGAGGTACTGTCAAAGTACGATCTACCAAGCCTTGGTTCACTCGGTCATACTAACCAAAGTCTGGCATACCATATTACAAGCTACAGACTCCCAAGTCTTGCAAATACTATTCGGTTTGGCTTGGCTCAGTTTGGTACCTCACACTTCAATTATATTCTCATTTACTCACTTGCTTCACTTCGGTTACCTTCGGTACATGTACAGGCATGTATGCCCACTTTTCATATATTACTATTCTGACATCCATACTTTACATTCTTGTTTCCATGCCATGTGAAATGTTGTTGCATACCTTATGGCAACTCATTCTCTATATAAGTAATTAGTCCTCATGTATGTATTCTCCATTCAGATGATTGACTAAGTTAGACATATGCTACCAGTACTTAAGTTAGTAGTCCAATCATTTGGTACCAAGCATCTTGGAACTCTACTGAGCATCCACCTGAAATCTAGTTGCATGGGCAGGAGGATTGGCGCAATGCAAGTATGTTGAAGCCGATGCCACGTCTGACCTCAGCTCATTGGACTGAGCCAAACCACCCAAACCAAGAGCGCGTGTGCATGCACTTAACTCTGGTAGTAGTTCCAGCTTTTCTTCTGCACTCATGGTTCAGATATCAAAGGATAATTGACAGTCTCAGACATAATGCCCAGGCTTCTGACAGTGGTGGCAGAGCCCTGGAGTAGTAGTCTATACTTGGGTCTGGTCTACCTCCATTAGCACTGGATCTTCTTTTGGAATTGTGGGTAAAATCATAGGAGTTCAATGAGGGAAACTTGAGAATCAGGGCAGTGTAAGGGCAATCCCTGTTACACTGGTGGAACATCACACAGTGCTAGCAAGGGGGAAATCCTAAGAGGAAAGCTTAGGGTTCCTTGCTAGTGAGCTGTTTGATCTATATACCAATGGTCCATGCTCTACTTCCTCAGTATACCTTACCATTCTCTTGGGCCCAAAGGTATGTGCATCAGCTTCTATAAATACCAGGCATCTTGGGAGCCAATCTCCCAGGACCCAAACCAAGGTTCGGGTATTTAGCTCTTAGAGGTCTTGACCTAAACTGAGGTATCTTCCCTTAGCCTAAGTGACTTGTTATTGGGTCGAGCGGGTCTCTCCCTAGCCCTCCCCAGCCCTCAGCTTCCCACCTTAGATCTCAATTCATAGCTCAGAAACTTCATGGGTAAGTGCCAAGCTGTTTCTTGGGTCCAAGGGTGCTGAAGGTTCAGAAGGTCTTGCCAAAAACCTCAGGTCATTCAGTCCATTCTCAGCTGAGCTGTGTTTGTTTCAGCTCAGGGCTTGAGGTGGGTCATCCCCTGACAGGCAGGGAGCTCAGGATCCTTGGAGTACTTGGACCATTTTTGAGGATGTGTTCAGTGAACAAGATGGAGTTTGGAGTTGAGTGTGGTGGGCCTCTGTGTTAGATCCCAGATCACCTCCAACAAACTTCTTCCTTAGCACCCTTAGTCATCCACCTCCACACCACCTCTGAGTCACACTTAATCCTCTGTCACACTCCACACCTTGGATACCCTCTGTGCTCTCCACATGATCTCCATATACTCCATACTCTGTCTCTGTCACCCCCATCACACCACCAACCTGACATATGGACCCCTATGCCACACACACATACAGACCTCCACCTCATCCCTTCTATTATCTCCTACATAATTTTCTAGTATGTTCCCTAGTCCCACATGACCCCATCTCTCATTTAGCACCCCTGAATCCTAATGTAGTTACTCTTCTGCATTTGGATGACCCTGTTCCATATTAATCCCACACTCTGAATGTATTTAAACCTCCATGTTTCATAGCTAGTTCCCTAGTTTGAATATCAATTTAGTCTCCTCCTAGTTACCTCTGTGAACTCACTCCACAACTCCACTCCACAACACCTCCATAACTACAAGGACAAGATGATGCAAGAGGGTGCAACACATCAGTTGAAGCCAAGTCCTCTTGACTCCATACCCCAGTTCTACTTTGACAGCTCAACTACTCCAGAAAACCTCCAGACAAGACATCTTTGACTCTGGACTTAACACTCTGTAAATGCCTCATTTTCCTCTCTGTTCCAGGAAACTCTCTGAGCTGCTTCATACGATCCCTTAGGGTTGTCAAACTCTGGTGTTCCATCTCCAAGAAAAGCAACTTTGGTTTGGATCCCTGGCTCAAGGCCTCTGCAGAACTTGATTATAATCATCTTGTTGTCATGATATTCTGCCAGGTCCACCAACTCCTCAAACTGGTCAATGTATTCCTCTACTGAGTCCTTGCCTTGGTACCAGCAAGTACCTTCCATTCATGTGAGGGCTGCCAGCTGCTTGTTTTTGGGGCAAAAGTTCCCTATGAAGTCCAGTTCAAAGGCCCTCCAGTCCAAGTAATGAGGCTGTCTATTTCTCTCACTGTGGAGGACTTTGTTTGCAAATTGAGCTGCTCATTCAGATTTGAGGTAGGAGAGGGCCAATGTATCCAAGCTTGGTCATTTGGGAATTGGTCTCCACAGATCACAGAATAAATGTTGCAGGAGTTGAGGAATGCCTGGCCCTTCTCTCTATCTCCATTGAAGTCTGATGGGGATGCAGGCCTGACCCAAGAGTTACCTAATAGAATGGCATTCTGGGACTCCAGAGGTTGTGCACTTGGTGTTGGGTCATCCTCTGGATCTATGAACTCTGTACCCTGGTGCATGGGGTTATTATTTAGTTTGGACATAATTGCCCTTAGGGCTTCACTGAGTCACTCTCATTAAGTCCAAAGCTACCTATGACTGTACTGTGACACAGCTCCCAGTCCTATTGGGAGAGACTTTCCTAATGTAAGGGAAATCATCTTAGTAATCCCAGAGTTGTCTCATGGAGCTAAGCAGGGGAAATCCTAAGAGGAAAGTCTAAGGATTCTGCTGCTAGGGAGCCCCTCTCTATATATACCCCTTATGTAAGTGGTCCATGTGTTTGCTTACAAACACCTATCCAGAATCACCTGAGCCCATCTCCCAGTACCAAGTCCAAAACCCAGGTACCTGGCTCCAGGCCATATCCTCCATCCTGGGATGTCCAGTTATGGGGGTGTTGTGGAGTGACAGACATCTCAGACAGGATAACAGACACCATGGATGTGACAGATCAATTGGAGTTTAAATAGGGGAGCTCAGAGTTGAATCAGAGAATGAAAAGGGTCATCCCCTGACAGAAACTAGTGGAAAGGATATGTGAGGTTGTCTGAAAGGGAGCTTGATCTGCTGTGAGGGTGACACTATTGACAAGGTCACAACAACAAGATACTCCAATATTTATGAGCTGATAAGGGATAGTCCACCTGGTGTAGCGGTAATCCTCAGTTTATACAAGGTTTACTAACAACAAATACACAGAAAGCCTACCTGGTGTAATGGTAATTCTCAGGGATCAAGGTAAGGAGTCACTGTTGTTGGGGAAACTGATTAGATTCAATGAATTGTATTTATCACTATTTTAATGAATATATTTTGGAGAAATTTGTTGTGATTCAGGGTTCTCAGTGAAGTAACTACTGTGCATGATGCATGAATCTGCTCATGACATGTGAATCTGTGTGCACCTAGCAGAATTTGAAATGCTCCAAACCTTTGGGTAGGAGGGAATAAATGGATTAGGGGTGTTCTAACAACTAGAACAAAGCAATAATAGGTATAAAATATACCTATTCTTCAATATATTAATGAAGGACTGTTCCTAGTACAATATCTGTGACTGGGAGGCTAGCAGAATAAAAGAAAACCATATTTCTAGATATTGTCTCAGTGAAGGGATAGAACTAGAATTCCTTGTTGTATATTGTAAAAACATCATAACTTTGTACAAGTAAACTAATATGAATCATTGGAAATGATTTGAAATGTTTGGAAATAGAAATAGGGGTCAGGGGAAGAAGATTGATCCCATGTCAGCTTAGTCATGATGTAAATGAATAGAAATGCCTTCTTATGATCTTGGATAGTGTTGGGCATTTTTCTCATGACTAACTAACTAATAGAAATGTGGGGGATGAGTCATTGGCACTAGGAAATTGGAAATAAAAGAGGGGGGAATTAATTCTCCTATAAGTATTGGAAATTCAATAGAAAAATGATTACATATCCAAAATATGGATATATGCACCATTATTTGTTTAAAAATATCTTGATATACATCTTGAAAGATACACTGCGAAGTTTCAGGCTGGGGGATGAAGAATTCATTGTGTAGTGAATATTTTGGTAGCATGGGTAGGAGGAGGAGATGATCTTTGGGGGACTTATTGGCTGTTTTTTTATAACAACTGTCACACCAGTCACAACCCTATGCCCTACTCTGGCACTTATTATATAATTAAGACATGAATTTAAATAGGAAAATCATCAATTAAACCCTGACAGGACATCATGTCCAGAGGGGTTCTAGAGTGGTCTGAGCTGCTGATGTTAAACTGGGGTATGGAGTCATATGGACTTGGCTTCAACTTATGTGTGGTGCCCTCTTACATCATCTTGTCCTTGTATTTATGGAGGTGTTGTGGAGTGAGGTTACAGAGTGAGTTCATGGAGATAGCAGGGAGGAGACTAGATCAATATTCAAACTAGGGAACTAGCTACAGAGACATAGGGGTTTATATACATTCTGGGACATGGTATCAAAATGGAGCAGGGTTGTCCAAATGTGGGAGGGAGACTACATTAGGATACAGGAATACTATAATGAGAGAGTGAGTCATGTGGAACTATGGCACATACTAGAAAATGACACAAGGGATGATGGAGATGGAGATGTGGAGGTCCATGTGTTGGAGTGATGATGTGTTAAAAATGACAGGATAGAGTGTCATGTGGGTGGAGATCACATGAGGAGCTTGGAGGGGACGTGTTGGGTGTGGAGTACTCTGTAGGGATGAGTACAACTTGGACATAACCCAGAGGTGGATGACTAAGGGTGCTAATATAGGGATTTGTCAGAGATGATCTGGGATCTAACACCTTCAGACAACCCCACACTTTCTTCTTACTCTCTTCCACTTATACAATATATCAAACCAAATCCCAGAGGAATATTGGGAAACCATGGGTGAAATATGTTTGCCACCCAAGCATACCAAGCTCAACTCTTACAGTATCAGAATGAAGTTCTCCAAGATAAACTGAGTGCCATAAACTGAGTGCCATGTAAAATAACCTAACCAATGCTGCTTCAGCTGCAGCAATTGCTGTGACTCAACACTTGGCTGCTCACAACCCTGTACCCAGCCCCTGCTCTCTTCACTCTATCAAAGCACCTGATCCTGAGAGGTTCAGTGGAGACAGGGCTGACACAGAAGGATTCATTTGTGCAGTAAAGCTTTTGATCACCCTCCAGCCAAGATCCTTCCCAGATGAGCAGGCCAAAATGCTATACACCCTCAAGACCCTTGCATAACCATCCCTCCCATCCAATCTCAAGGCATGGAAGCAAGCTGCATGCCAGATTGACCACAATTATCACCATCTTGTGGAGGTTAAGAAGACACAAGCACCTCATAGCTCTCATTGCACCATCCCAACCCATGCTACAACTGCTCCTATCATGCCCACATCCAGCACTGCTACACTCATGGACATAGATTCCAACTGATGATGTATTGAGACTTAGACATGCTATAGCTGTGGCAAGTGAGGTCATATTTCCCCAGCATGCCCAAAACCCCACAAGGAATGTGTTTGCACTAACCTCACAGAAGCTGCACTTACAGACATGATCTCAGAATCAGTAGTAGCTGCTCTAGATGCTCATGAAGCAGCACAATGCAAAGGTCCAAACTTCTGGAGAAGGGGAGAAACAGGGTTTTTAGGCAAGTCAGTGGTGAAGGACATGCCCTGCTTAACAATTCAGTTTTCAGTTCTTGAAACATGTACACTAGAGAATACAAGAAGACATGCTACACTCCTTGCCAACCCTAGACCAAACTGAAACCCAATCAGTCATGCCTGAAATTAAACCCACCACCCCAAACTCTGAAGAACAGCCCCCTCCCCTTCTCTATGTCCACTCTGCTGACACTTGCTGGTGCACAAGAGTTCTTCTGAAGGTCCAATCTTTTGACACTGGATGCCCCCTAGCAATTGATGCACTCCTTGACAGTGGTGCCACTGGAATGTTCATTGATATTGAATTCATCTAAGCTGAAAGGATCAAAACATACTGCCTGCCTTATTCTATACCTGTCTATAATATTGATGGCACTCCTAACAAAGCAGGTTCAATCAAGGAACAGGTTGACCTCATCTGCACATATGGACATTACACAGAACATGCCACATGTTCAGTGACAAGCCTGTGACTCCTAGTGATCATTCTAGGACATACCTGGCTTACTGAGCAGATCCCAAAGATTAATTGGCACTCAGGAGAGGTGAAGATGACTCACTGCCCTGAATCATGTGGTGTTGGGCTGATCAACAAAAAACCTCAGGTTGAGACAGCTCCAGACATTGAAGAAGACCATGTACATCATCCTGACCAACACACATGCCACAGTTGAAGAGCCATTGTATTCACTTGAAAACGGAGACAGACTCTTTGTAGTCTTTGTTGGGGATGACCATGAAGAAATTGGTGCAAGCTCAACTATCTCACAACAGCTTTCCCAAAGGACATCAGAGCTTACACCTACTAAATCCTTTGAATATCTTGTTCCAAAACCTTATCAGGAGTTCAAGGATGTCTTCTCAAAGGAGTCCTTTGACAAACTCCCACCACATAAGCCTTGGGATCATGCAATTGAGCTGATTCCAGGTGCCAAGTCCTTTAGCACCAAGGTCTATCCAATGTCTCCCAATGAGCAAAGAGAACTAGATGCATTCCTTGAAGAAAATTTCAAGAGTCATCACATCCATCCCTCTAAATTACCCATGGCATCCCCAGTCTTCTTTGCAAAGAAAAAGGACAGCAGCCTCTGTTTTGCACAAGACTACCAGAAGCTTAATGATACAGCAACCGCTCATCTTCACAGAATCACTTATAGCCCATCAAAAGACTGTAAGATGAGTACTAGAAATCCTTCACTCTAACAACTTATACCTGAAACTGGATAAATGTGTATTTGAATGACTAGAGGTGGAGTACCTTGGACTTATCCTCTCAGCAGGGAAGGTGGCAATGGACACAGTGAAGGTAGCAGGAATATGTGACTGGCACATCCCATGCAATGTTTCCAAAGTAAGATCCTTCCTTGGATTTGTCAACTTCTATTGCCAATTTATGGATAACTTCTCTAACATTTCCAAATCCCTGAACAACTTCACTAAAACCAATACACAGTGGTCCTGGATACCATATGGACCAGAACAAGTTGCCTTTGATGAACTTAAATGACTCATCACCTCTACCCCTATCCTTGTGCTCCCAGACCAGACCAAGTGCTTTTGCCTAGAAATGGATCCCTCAGTGTATGCAACAGGTGCTGTACTGTCTTATCTCTGTGATGATGGAAAGTGGAGACATAATAGTTTTGTCTCAAAGAATCTTTCAAACACAGAGTGCAACTATGCTATCCATGACAAGGAATTACTCTGTGTCATCTGTGGTCTAGAAGAATGGTGTCATATTCTAGAAGGAACCAAGTACAAAATTGAGATCCTCAATGACCATCAGAACCCCACCTACTTTTGCTCTGCACAGAATCTAAAGTGTTGCCAAGCTTGCTGGTCACTCTACCTCTCTCATTTTGATTTTGAATTGATCCACCATCCTTGTCACCATTCAACAAAACCTGATGTGCTCTCAAGATGGGTAGATCATAAATTGGGGGAGGAAGATAATCAAAACCAAATTCTACTCCAGTCCAACATGTCCCATGTCAATACCACAGGTGTACAACTAGTCAATTTCAAGGCTGAAAAATTTCTTGACAGAGTCAGGGACTGTACAGACTGAGATGAGAAGGTTGTAAAGGCTCTCAAAGAACTTGGGTCCTCTGTAAACCTCTGAGGAGAAGAATGGACAGAAGAGAATGGTCTTATTCTTTACCATGGCAAGGTGTACATCCCTCTTGACTCTAAACTATGGTATGACATTGTCAAGGTGCACCATGATGCACACCACTGAACATCCTGCTTACCGGAAGACAACTGAAATTGTGTCTTGGAGCTATTGGTGGCCTGGCATGGGACAGTACATTGCCAAATATGTAAAGGCCTGTGACCCCAGTAATAGACCAAAACTTTTCCTACTTCCCCCATTGGCAAACTTCTTCCTAATTGTATTCTAGACCATAGATGGCAGGTTATCACTGTTGATCTAATCACAGAATTACCCATCAGCCATGACTATAATGCTCTTCTCATCACTGTAGATCACCTCTCCAAGTGAGTGCACATCATCCCCACCACATCTGATGTGAACTTGGTAGGAACTGCCAGACTTTTCTGTGACCATGTTAGGAAGCTCCATGGACTACCAGTGGAAGTTATCAGTGACCATGGCACCCAATTTGTCTCCCAATTCATGCAAGAATTAAATAAGCTCTTAGGTATCAAGGTTGCTGCCTCCACAGCCTACCAACCACAGTCTGATGGTCAAACAGAATGAGTCAATCAGGAAATTAAGCAATACCTCAGACTCTTTGTCAATCAATGTCAAGATGACTGGTTAGAGTGGATCTCTCTTGCTGAATTTGCATACAACAATTGGGTCTACTCTTCAACACAGACCACCCCCTTCATGCTCAACAGTGGTCAGCATCCAAGACTTGGACTAGAACCAACCCAAGAAACCTGATTAGAGGCACTGGATGAATTCACCACTTGCATGGAGATGGTCACTAATGAAGCATGCTCTGCTCTGTCAAAGGTGATATAGTAAACAAGGTCATATCATGGAATGCCTATGGCCTCCAACTTCCACCACCTTTGGTCACACCCATCCTGTCTTCTCTGTCAACCTCCTACATCTCTACTAAGAGGATCCAATCCAAGAATGACATGTTCAACCCCCCCTCCTTCTGTTATCCAAGATAGAGTCTTGAAGTATGAAGTCAAGAGGATCCTAGACAGCAGGGTTCACTGAGGACAACTGGATAATTAGTGTGCTGGAAGGGTTATGGAGCTGCAGATGACCTCTGGCTACCTGTGATGGATGTCTCTGGAGAGAAGTGACTTATCAAGGAGTTTTGTTGGCAAAACTCTGAAGCTCCACAGCATATATCAGCTACTCTATATGCCACCCTCCCCTTTTGAACCTTAGAAAACTTCACATAAATTCCCAAACAGCATCTCTTTGATTGGACAGAAGGAAGGAACCTAACACATGACACTCAATCCCCCAAAATAAGTCAAGTTTCACCTGATACCTTATTCATTCCACTTAACACTTATATAAACACCCACTACTGTCCTTCTCTCTGCCCACTTCAATAACAGTTGCCCTTACTACTACAGCATGTGCAGCCAGCAGAGTCTTATCCCTCTCAAATCCTACCCTCTGTCATAACACTGGTCTCTTGAACCAGGAGACATTAGATGAATTGAGAAATATCTTAACTCCCCACCAAACCCATACCCATTCTATCCCTTCCCTGGTAGAAGAAGCCTACCACTCATCAGCCCTATGAGGCTGGAGACCCAATATTCCTAGGCAGAGACTCAATCCCCTGCACATTTGAGGGATTCACTGGGAGGAGGCCTTGCAACACCACAGGGGAGTACATGCAAGAGGTGTCATTCACCACCATCAGCAATGTCAACCCCATTATTGAGTTTGCCCTCCCACTGTACCCTGGGATAACAATCAAATTGAACCCAACCCCTACCTGCTCTTCATTCTGGAGTGGATTGACAAGATATGTTAGTGGGTGTTTCCACTAACAATCTCAACAAAACTCCACATCAAGATGCTATGCATTGAGAGGGGGGTAATGTCAGGGTTCAGTTGAAGTTCAGTTTGTTCAGTTTCTTATTTCTTGTTTGTTATAAAATATCCAGTCCCATACCTTACACACAGCATAGAAAAGAAAAGTAGATAAACAAATAGTCAGAGAGAACACAGACTCCCCTACCATATATATGCACCCAGAATCTGAACAGACACTCATAGCAACCATCCCCAAAAAGAATTAGTTAGATAGCTTCAGTTTTGCTACTTACAGGACGTTTTAGATGCTACGTAGATACGGCACTTTGGCCCCGGGGCAGGGAAGCGCCCAGGCAGCTAAGGGACGGAAAGGATGGAAAGGACTTACAGGGTCAACCCCAAGAGGATCAGACTGCAGTCACGGCAGAAATAAAAGATAGAAGACATGGAAACGACACAGGAAG
>QFEC01008721.1:0-15612 GCA_003316585.1 Gomphus bonarii
TTGTGAAGCGAATGAACTGAAGCGAGGTCTAGAACTAGGATGAGAAATCAATAGAGATTGAGCGGGGTTTCCAAAATAAGAAATAGAACACTTAATCATGTTTGACTAAGCGGACGGGGATCTCGTGAGGCGAGATCTAACAGTACATTGATGATATCCTCATCTATTTGAGGACCCAAGCCAAACACTGAGCGATCACAAGACAGGTGTTGGAGTGCCTCTGAGAAAACAAGCTCTACCTGAGGAAGGAGAGGTGTCAGTTCAAACAGACATGCATAGAATACCTTGGGCTAATCATCTCAGAAGGGAAGGTAGAGATGGACCCAGTAAAAATTCAAGGTGTGATTGAATGGCCAAGACCAGCAAACTGAAAGGAAGTACAATCCTTTCTTGGGTTCACTAGCTTCTACCGGCAGTTCATCAAGGACTTTTTGCTCCATGCTTGGCCCCTGTTCAATCTCACAAAGAAAAGGGAACAGTGGAGGTGGGGAGAGACTGAGAAAGCAGCACTCCAGAAGCTAAAGGATCAAATCACTTTGGCCCTTGTCTTGGTGTTCCTGGATGACTCACATATGTACTGAGTAGAAGCTAGCACCTCAGACTTCACAATGGGAGCCACCCTCTTGCAGTAGTCACCTGGGGACAAAACATGGCACCCGATCGCCTTCTTCTCCAAAAGCCTAAGTCCAGTCAAGCAGAACTATGAGATTCACAACAAGGAAATGTTGGCCATCATGTGGGTGTTAGAAGAGTGGTGGCACTTCCTAGAGGGAGCCCAGCTCAAGTTTGAGATCTGGACAGATCATAAGAATTTGGAGTATTTCCAGACCTCAAAGAAGCTCAACCAAAGGCAAGCAAGATGGTCCCTCTACCTATCTTGTTTCAACTTTGCACTTCGCCATCAGCCAGGCTGGAGCATGGGCAAAGCAGATGTGCTCTCAAGGAGATCAGACCATAGCATAGGTGTGGGGGATAATGAAGTTGTGACCCTCCTTCAGCTGGATCTGTTCACAATCTGGGCCTTAGAAGGGGTCACAGTGGTAGGGGAAGAGTGAGACCTCCTTCAGGATATTTGGGCACACCTCCAAACATCTGGACCCAAGGATCCTATTGCCAAAGTGATCACTGAGTTAAGGAAGGGCCATGACCGGTTGATATGCTTGGCCAAATGGAGTGAACAGGAAGGCCTCTTACACTTCTGAGGGAGGATCTATGTTCCCAATGATCCCAAACTGCAATGACATATGATCTCCCAACACCATGACACATGGGTGGTGGGACACACAGGAAGGTGGCAAACCCTCAAACCCATGTCACAGAACTACTGGTGGCCACAGATGTCTCGGTACATGGGGTAATATGTGAAGACCTGTGACCTCTGCACCCAAACCAAGGCCCAAAGGTAGTGTCAGGGTTCAGCTTGGAGTTCAGTTTGGAGTTCATCATCAGTTGTTGTTTCCTGTTTATGTCTTTCCATACCTTTCTGTGCCTTGCATCTGCAAATTACATAATAAGCACCAGGCTAGGGTATATAAGTGTGACTGGTATAATGGTTACCCCTCAGCTTGATCTCTGAGGATTACCACTACACCAGATGGGCTCCCTGTATACTTACTACAGTAACTCTTGTATAAACTGAGGATTACTACTACACCAGGTGAAAAATCCCCTTATCAGCTCATTAATATTGGAGTATTTTTTTGTTGTGACCTTGTCAATAGTGTCACCCTCACAGGCAGCTACTGATGGGAGAGCTTGAACCACTCCCAATCCCCAAATCTTAGTGGGATACAATCAGCATGGATTTCATAGTTGAGCTCCCCCAGGCTCATGGCTATGACTCTGTGATAAATGGGGTGGACTCATTTAGCAAAAGTGCATGCTTCCTCCCCACAAACATGACCATCACAGCACTCAGACTAGCTTGGCTCGCTCTACCTTGTGCACATATAGAAGCTGCATGGGCTCCCAAAACAAGTTGTCTCCAACTGAGGCCTGCAGTTCATTTCTGAATTCACTTGCAAACTCTATCAGCTCCTTGGGATCAAACTTGCAGCCACAACAGTATACCACCCCCAGGTGGATGACCAAACTGAGCATGTCAACCAGGAACTCAAACAGTACCTTCACTTATTCATCAACAAGTGAAAGGATGACTGGGATGATCTCCTACCATTGGCCAAGTTCCAATACAACAATCACATACACTCAGCCACCTAGCAAACCCCATTCATGCTGGACACTGGAAGATACCTATGCATGGGCTTTGAGCCCTGAGAACCCAAGTCCCAAACCAAAACAGTGAACAAGTTTAAAAACAAGATGGAGAAGTCATTGGAAGAAGCAAAATCAGCACTGATCAAAGCAAAGGATGATATGGCTTGGTACTATAACCAGCACCACATCCTTGCCCCCAAGTATCGTATAGGTGACCAAGTCTTCCTTGACAGGTTAGATATTCACATGACCCAACCCTCCCAAAAACTCAGTCATTGCTACCTTGGACCATATGTCATCCAGAGCTAAGTAGGGAAGCACTCGTACAAGCTCCAACTTCCCCCATCCATGTCCCAGTTTCATCCAGTCTTCAATGTGATCAAACTCCTCCCAGCCACTGAGGACCTGATACCTGGCTGAAGGGCCAAGCCACCCCCACCACCTGAGCTAGTGGATGGAGAGGAGCTGTGAGGGTGATGCTATTGACAAGGTCACAACAACAAGATACTCCAAAATTTAATGAGCTGATAAGGGGGTTTTCCACCTGGTGTAGCAGTAATCCTTAGTTTATACAAAGGTTACTAGCAATAAATACATAGAAAGCCCACCTGGTGTATCAGTAATCCTCAGAGATCAAGCTGAGGGGTAACCATTACACCAGTCACACTTATATACCCTAGTGGAAGGTCATGGAAGGTCATGGAAGGTCATAGAAGGTGACAGAAAGTGATGGAAAGTCCCAGAAAGTCATGGAAGGTTATGGAAGGTGATGGAAAGTGATGGAAAGTTACAGAAAGTGATGGAAAGTTCCAAAAGGCCATGGAAAGTCATGGAAGGACATAAATGAGAAATGACAACTGACAACAAACTCCAAGCTGAACCCTGACAGGAGCACTATGTGGTAGAGAGGGTGTTAGACAGTCAGTTGATGAGGAGTTAACTCTACTTCCTAGTAAAGTGGGAGGGGTATGGATATGAAGAGAACACTTGGGTAGCAGAGGAGGACATGTCAGCACCAGCAAAGGTATGGGAGTTCTACCACTCACACCTGAGAGCACCCTGAAGAATCCAATCAATGGCTTTTGAATTGATCTTGGCACATGCTTCAAGGATGCAGCACTCTAGAAGGGGGGGTGATGTCAGGGGACCACCCATTTCAAATCCCAAACCAGTACCAAGCCAATCTGTCTGTACCAAGGAATACCAAACCAAACTGTGCATTCAGATGATAAGTGCAGCAACAGTTGCTTGGCCCAGATGTGAGGCATCCCAAACTGAGAGGCTGAGGTATCAGCCCAAGTATCATAGTATCAGATATGGATTGTGGGATCATCATACCTTCAGGCCCACTGAGGAAGCATGAAGCAGACAACAGGTATATAGGTTGCATAGCTCACTAGCAAGGGACCCTAAGTTTTCCTCTTAGGATTTTTCCCTTGCTAGGTGAGGCTCTACTTCTGTGTACACAGTCTAATATACTTAGGATTTCCCCCTTGCTAGCCTTGGTTGCATGACTTCTGTAACCTCACAGGGGTTGCCCTTACAGTCACCATAAGGTATACAACAGGGCTGCATAAGGATGGCCACTAAACTATAAGGAATGGATACAAGAATAGGTAAAACATAGAGAGCAGGCATACATGCCTGTACATGTACTAAGGGGTACCAAAGTGAACCAAATGATTAAAAGAGAATAGAACAAAGTGGATCCTACCAAGCTGAACCAAACATACTTGTATGACTTGTAGGTCTGTAACTTGTTATATGGTACATGGGAACTTCAGCTGGTATGACTGAGTGAACCAAGGTTCAGTAGATCATACTTTGACAATTGCTCAATTTCCTAATTGACCCATTCCATTTGGCCATCAGACTGTGGGTGGTAGGCTGTGGAGGTAGTAACCTTGATGTCTAAGAGCTTATTTAGTTCTCACATGAACTGGGAGACAAATTGGATGCCACAGTCACTGATGACTTCTTCTGGTAGTTCATGGAGCTTCCAAACATGGTCACAGAAAAGTCTGGCAATTCCTACCAAGTTTATGTCAGATGTGATGGGGATGACTCATAAACCCACAGCATTTACAACATCCTTGTTGTAATCCTATCAAATACACAAACCACAATGATCCAATTAATAATGATCACGGCTTAGGCAATCATTCGGGTCGAGCTCGCTCATGTGGGTAACGGAAAAATATGTAGCGAGGGTCTTATTTTTAGTTTCATTTCAGCATTGTAAATGATTAGAAGCTAAGTTGAGAGGAGAGTCAAGGTTTAAGATCAACAATAACAACAAGGCCTGATTGATATCCAAAGCATGCTTTGGAGGGAGAGAATGCATGTGCGTGAAAGCCACGAAACTCTGGTGGAAAAGAGCAGGGCCCCAGTGGAGGGTCGGCAAGAATCCAGTCCTTATTCCAAGATAGAGACACCTGATGCTCCCCCGAAGCCACGAGTTGAAATTTTCCTGGGCAGAAATGCATGACTCGGCTTCCGTCCGGCAATGCGATGGAAGCCAATTGTGTAAATGAAGTCGAGTCGCCAGTGATGATGTTCCAGATACGAATTGTGTCCGCCGAGCCAGAGACTACTCGTGTTCCATCAGGCGAAATGGCAACGGATGCCACCCAGCCAAAATGTCCCCCAATATATGCTCTACAATCCCCGTACTGGCAGTCCACACCCGGACCGATTTGTCGAAAGAGCCAGACACAACATGTGCACAATCGGCAGAGACACATGACACGGAATCCGAATGTCCCTCGAGTATGTGCTCGATCTTCCCTGTCGTGGCATTCCAAATCCGGACAGACTTGTCTTTCGAACCAGAAACCACACGGTTGCCATCACGTGAAAACGCAACACACACCACCCAATCTAAATGACCCTTCAATTCAAGCTTTGACTTTCCTGTAGCCACACTCCAGATCCGCACTGACTTGTCAGCCGAGCCAGATGCGATTTGTTTCCCATCTGGCGAGAAAGACACGCTTTTCACCCCGACAGAATGTCCCATCAGCAGATGCACTATCTCCCCCGTGTTGGCATTCCATAACCGGACCGAGCCGTCCTGTGACCCAGACACAGCCTGTGTTCCATCAGGCGAGAATGCCACTGACCACACCCACATTGAATGTCCTGTCAGGTCATGCTCACTCTTCCCCCAAATCATACGCCAAACACGAGTTAAGCTTGACACCCTTTGTCTGTTACTTGAGAACGGACCCAATTCAGTCTCTGATTCTCTGGTACTCAGATTCCAAATCCGGACTGAGCTGTCGAAGGCGCCAGAGACAATGCGTGTCCCGTCAGGAGAGAATGCAACAGATGATACCCCACCCCCATGTCCCTTCAGCACATGTACTATCTCTCCCGTCCCCGCATGCCAGATCCAGATTGAGGAGTCGCCCAAGCCAGCCACAATTTGTGTCCCTTCAGGCGAGAAGGAAACGGACTTCACCGAACTCGAATGACCTAGTGTACGCTCTGCCTCCCCGCTAGCAGCATTCCAGATACGCACTGAGCAGTCATATGAGCCGGACACCACACGGGACCCGTCAGGCGAGAAAGCGGTGGAGGTCACCCAATTTGAATGCCCCTTTAGTATATGCTCCATTTCTCCCCTTGTTGCATCCCAGATATGCACTGTCCTATCAATCGACCCAGACACAACACGTGTACCATCGGGAGAGAAAGCTACAGACCACACCCAATTTGAATGCCCCTCCAGCTCCCTCTCTGTCTCCCCAGAACTCACATTCCAGATTTGGATGGACTTCAACGTGCCAAACACAAGACGCGTCCCGTCAGGCGAGAAAGCCACAGACTGAACCCCATGCATATGACCCTCATACATGCTCATTGTCTCTCCTGTAGTTGCATCCCAGATACGCAACGATTTGTCACGCGAACTAGACACAACACGTGTCCCATCGGGGGAGAACGCAACGCACGATATCGCATCCGAATGTCCCTCCAGCATGTGCTCCATCTCGCCAGTAGCCATATTCCAAATACGAACCGACCGGTCCTCTGACCCAGACACAATTCGGCTGCCGTCGCTAGAGAGCATCAGAGAACATAAACGTCCATGGTGTCGCATGACATGCTCTGATGTCAGTTCCCACCCATCTGCAAGACCAACTAGGACATTAGCTTGAGGTACGTTACTGAATGATGTCACATATTTCTGCCTTATTAGGGATTGTTTAGGAATCCAGGTAAAGGCAGAGTGATATGTGTTGAGGCAGTGATGGCTGATGGCTTCAGATCCCATCTGGAGGCATTGGCGAGCATCATCAAACAGCATAGCATACTCATTGTTCATTAGATATTTCTGTCAAAGAGGTGAGCTGGTACTCTTTTTCACATGGTACACTCACCAATGTGGCTTCTTTGGCCATGCGCAGTGACTTGACACCTGTTTCAAGCTCCCTAATTGCACTGAGGCACTCAAACCAATGTAATAAATGCTTATTGGCAAATTCTGAAAGACAGTCAAATATCATTGACTGCCCTCCAGGAGACAACCCTTGTAGAAGGTGGAATCCCCAATGCATGCAAGAGTATCTGAGGGCCTCTGAAATCATCCCTGGATGTTTGATTTCATGGGGGAGTCTTCCAATTCCATCCTCAGGCAAATCACAGATGTTACGTTGAAGAGAGCTGTTCAAGAGTTGAAGGCACCTGATAGTGAGCATCTGGTGACCTCTTGTGTAGTCTACACTGTGTGCTCCACAGCGCTCTGGATCCACAATAAATTCGCGAAACGAGGCGTGAAAAATGGTGACGTGGTCATGGTCATGAGATGGAAGATGAATGACTGAATTAAAAGGAGATAAATCATGTCTAGCCTCCTTGTTGTCCAACAGGGAGGCAATGCCAGTGACCGAGAGCGGATTTTGGAGAAGGACCACAGCGGCAAGTATATCATGTCTCACGGACTTCTCCTCCTCAGTGAGATGATCGTGGAACACCTGTTTCATAATCAAATTATAGAAACCGTCGAGGGACGGGAGAGGCAGTGCTGAGCGTGTCAACTGGGTTAGCCGCTGCCTCGCATTGGCGTCCATCTGGCCGATATATCGCACGGCAGTTGCAGCAAATATGAATAACACATCTGACTGTTCAAGAAGACTCTTGATTTCGGGTTCAGTTGGCCAAGGAGAGCCAGGCTGAGAATATCCGCGAGATTTCGCAATGTCAGAGAGTGACGATATCAGATAAGTCTGAATATCTTGTTGCACATCATGCTTGGCCACCTCGTGAAGAGTGAATTCTCTAAGTCGGCGTGCAACATCGCCACGAAAAGCAGCCACGATCCAGCCCTCCGGGCGACTCGTGATGAAAAACTTGAGGGGGATGTCCATATTAACATTAAGGATGGTTTTGATCAACGATATGATTACCCATTTCTCGGAGGTGGAACATTCGTCGATACCATCAATCACGATGATGTAACCACTGACCCTTTGGATTTTAAAGGCGCGCTCCACGGGGTTGATGATGAGGGAGTCGAACTGGTCATGCACAGAGTTGAGATTGGCCACATCAGGTCTGTTCTCAAGAACCTCGTATATTGCTGATCGAATATTAGAATTAGATCGAGCAAGCATGCTGGCGATCGTAGGGATAATGCGGGATGTCTCCTTCAGCACTGAGCGAGAGCAGAAGAAGCTCGCTCCAAGCTTCTTTTGCGCGTCCAGACGCTGGCACAGGGTATGAGCAATGGCAGTTTTGCCTGTTCCTAGGAACCCATTGAGCCAGAAGACAGGTGGAGCGGAAGGATCGTGTGCCCAAGCCTCCATATCCTTCAAGATCTGCACACGGGTGTCATCCATGCACCCGTGGGGTTCCTCGCCTTCGGCACCATAGCGGGTCTCATAAGAGGCGCGTTCCGAGGGTTTTAAGAGCGTTAAAGGATCATGCGGAGGGTCTAAATAGATGTGAGGACGAAGTTGAAGGCTGAAAGGGATCACCCCACGTACTGTTGACAATCGACGTGCTATTGATAAACGACGTATTGTTGACAATTGACGTACTGTTGTCAATCGGTATATTCACGCCTCCATTTCCATCTGCAACGGAACACGTGTGTTCAGCTTTGCAAGATCTGGCTTATGGCTCAACAAACGCGCTTACGGATGTTGACCTGATTCCAGTCAAGGGTTACACCCCCGGAGGAAGACGTGGACTGAGGATTGGTATCAAAGGTTTCCGACATAATACTGCTTGGAAGCTGGCTTAAGTGTTGGTGGGAGGAACAATGCGTCGAAACCAGTGTGTGCTGGCCAGGTCCGCAGGCGGAGGCGATGCCAGCGCCAGAACGTCAAAAGCCAGGAGGCTAACGAATAGAAAAGTATCATTTGCTGTAAGCAACTCAACGCGTTCTTTCGAGTCTTAGATCCGGTTTAGCCTCCGTTCTTAGAGTAGCCCATTTGACTTAAGGAACTTTATAATACTGATATATTCAGGTTCAACTGCATCTAGCGCACACACAAGTTCACAAATAAAATGATGAGCAGCAAGTGACGATGCTTTTATGAAGCGTTCTAATAGTACAAGACGATACGATACTATAAAATGTCATCACCGTAGTCATCGTTCCTCATGTAACATGATACTATGACAAAGCACGAATACTGTCATTTCAAAGATCGGTTGAACGTTGAACACAGAGTTGAGCTCTGTAATATCATGGACACTTACTTGGAGTTATATCTCCAATTGAACGGATTGCACTAAACAACGAACACTCTGGCTGAGTACCCAATGATGTGTTGACATTCTTCGAAGAAGGAGAAAGTGAAACCCGTCTTTCGAATCTTGGGCCAAGCGATGTTCAGGTTACTATCATGGGGATCATAAGCCTTCAATCAAAAATTAGTGTAAAATGTGATTGTACGTTCCAGAATGAGCCTGTATGACAAGGATAATATGTTGGTATGTATTATAGTAAGAGCAGCGAACAATGAATTACACGTACACTTATTGGTCCCAAATATACAATTGTACGACCAAACGTTAAGAACCACAGGGAAATCTTACGGAGAGACTGCAAAATTGCAAGACACCATGCTTTATCATTGAGCAAAACTTTGTGCAGCAACACATATCCACAATCAACATTATGCAACATAAAGAACCCGAGTAAAGCAGTAACGGCGGGTGTAGGGTGCAGCTATAAAATTAACACGTACAGCTAGCTGAGTTAGTCCCTCGCATCTCCCTGTCAGCCCAAAAGCAGAGCAAAGTCTCGGCTATAAAACCAAAAAGTGCAGGGTTATCTATAAAGTCGCGACTAATAGAAATTCTTGTATTCATGTGATGGCCATGGAAAGTGAGAGATAATCACCAGACTCTTACAATGGTCTATAATCTTGAGGAAGAAAGAAAATTTGAAGAAAAAAATTCTTCATTTGATATAGGTCAAACTTCATTAATACATTGACCTTTGCAATCCAGAGCCCCTCAATTGGGCCCAAAGATATGATGACCCCACAATCCATATCTGGTGCTATGGTGCTCGAGCCAATGCCTTGGCCTCTTGGTTCAGTATGTCTTGTATCTGGACTGAGATGTTGTTGTAGCACTTATTGTCTGAATGTGTGGCTTAGTTCAGTAACCCTCAGTATAGATGAATCAGCTTGGTATTGGCTCAGGATTTGAAATGGGTGGTCCCCTGACATCACCCCCCTTTCTAGAGTGCTGCATCCTCAAAGCACACACCATGATTGATTTGAAAGCTATTGATTGAATCCTTTGGGGTGCTCCCAGGTGTGAGCGGTAGAACTCCCATACCTTCACCGGTGCCACCATGTCTTCCTCTGCTATCCAAGTGTTTTCTTCATATCTGTACCCCTCCCACTTCACTAGGAAGAAGAGTCGACCCCTCATCACCCTGCTATCCAACACCCTCTCTACTGCATAGTGTTCCTCTCCTTCCACCAGTTTAGGTGGGGGTGGCTCAGTCCTTTGACCAGGTATTGGGTCCTCAGTAGCTGGGATGAGCTTGACCACATTGAAGACTGGATGAAGTTGAGACATGGAAGGGGGAAGTTGAAGCTTGTACAAATGCTTTCCCACTCAGCTCTGGATGAGGTACAGCCCAAGGTAGTGATGACTGAGCTTTTGGGAGGGTCAGGTCGTGTGAATGTCTGATCTGTCAAGGAAGACTTGATCACCTGTGTGATATTTGGGGGTGGGGGCATGGCATTGGTTGTAATACCAAGTCATATTGTCCTTTGCTTTAGCCAATGCTGATTTCACTTCTTCCAATGACTTCTCCATCCTGTCTTTGAACTTGTTTACTGTTTTGGTTCAGGACTTGGGTTCTTGGGGTTTGAAGCCCATGTGTGGGTGCCTTCCTATGTCCAACATGAATGGGGTTTGCTGGGTGGCTGAATGTATGTGATTGTTGTACTGGAACTCAGCCATTGGTAGGAGGTCATCCCTGTCATCCTGTCTCTCATTGATGAATAAGCAAAGGTACTATTTGAGTTCCTGGTTGACATGTTTGGTTTGGCCATCTGCCTGAGGATGGTATGCTATTGTGGCCATGAGCTTGATCCCAAGGAGCTGATAAAGTTTTCAGGTGAACTTGGGGATAAACTGAGGACCTCAGTCAGAGATGACTTGCTTTGGCAGGCTGTACAGCTTCCATACATGTGTGAGGTAGAGCTGAGCCACTCCCAGTGCCATGATGGTCATGTTTGTGGGGAGGAAGTGTGCCCTTTGCTGACCAAGCCCACCACATTCATCACTGTATCATAGCCATGGGCCTTGGGGAGTTTGACTATGAAATCCATACTAATCATGTCCCACCGAGACTCAGGGATTTGGAGTGACTCTAGTTTCCCCATTGGTAGCTGCCTCTGGGCTTTGGTTTGGGTGCAGGGGTCACAAGTCTTTATGTATTGGCCAACATACTGAGACAGCTCTGGCCACCAGGTCCTCAGGCCCAGATGTTTGGAGGTGCACCCAAATATCCCAAAGGTCTCATTCTTCTCCTACTGCTGTGACTCCTTCTAAGGCTTGGATCATGAACAGGTCCAGCTGAAGGAGTGTCATGTCCTTGTTATCCCCTGTGCCCATACCATGGTCTGACCTCCTTGAGAGTGTGTCAGCTTTGCCCATGCTTTGGCCCAGCTGATGGTGGAGCACAAAGTCGAACTGAGAGAGGTAAAGGGACCACCTTGCCTGTCTTTTGTTGAGCTTCTTCAAAGTCTGGAAGTACTCCAGGTTCTTGTGATCTGTCCAGATCTTGAACTTTAGCTGGGCCCCTTCCAGAAAGTGCCACCATTCCTCCAACACCCACATGACAGCCAACATCTCCTTATCATGGATCTTGTAGTTCCATTTGACTGGACTCAGGATCTTGGAGAAGAAGGTGATCAGGTGCCATGTTCCATCCTCAGGTGACTGTTGTGAGAGGGTGGCTTCCATAGCAAAGTCCAAGGCATTGGCTTCCACTCAGTACATTTGTGAGTCATCTGGGAATGCCAAGATGGGGGTTGAAGTGATCTAATCCTTCAGCTTCTGGAGTGTCACCTCCTCAGTCTCTCCCCACTTCCACAGTTCTCCCTTCTTTGTGAGATTGAACAAGGGTTGAGCATGGAGCAAAAAGTTTTTGATGAACTGCCAGTAGAAGTTGGCAAACCCAAGAAATAACTACACTTCTTTTTGGTTCACTGGATTTGGCCATTTGGTCATGCCCTGAATCTTTACTGGGTCTATTTCTACCTTTCCCTCTGAGATGATCAGACCAAGGTACTCTATGCATGTCTGTTTGAACTTGCATTTCTCTTTCCTCAGGTAGAGCCTGTTTTCTTGGAGGCATTCCAACACCCACCTTGTGATTGCTTGGTGCTTGGCTCAGGTCTTTGAGTAGATGAGGATGTTGTTGATGTATACACAAATGACCCCTTCCATGGTGAGGTCTTTAAAGATCTCATTCATCATTGTTTGGAATGTGGCTGGGCTGTTACTGAGCCTGAAGAACATCACCAGTGGCTCAAACAGCCCTCGGTTCATTTGAAAAGCAACCTTCCACTCATCTCCTTTAATCCAAACATTGCTGTAGCCCCACTGAATGTCAAGCTTTGTGAAGTACTTTGCTCCCTTGAGCTGGTTATGATGGGATATAGCAACTTTTTTACAGTAGCAGAGATTTGAGGGAACCCTAGTAATTACACTAGTAATTACACTAAAGAAAAAGAAATAATAAGAAAATCATTATAAAATCATTATTATATGATGGCTACCTCACCTCCTCAGTTGTGGTTCACACTGAGGAGGGAGTGCATATGTGGGCAGTGTCTCACCCACATGTACACATAAACCAGCCCTTTAGCACCCTTCAGGTGCTCATTATGTCAGCAAGGTAGGCACTGAACCTCAGTTACATAGTCCAATGTCTGGGCGGTTAAGTCATCAGATCCTACTGAATTGTCAGGTCACATGTGTAGCCTTGAAGTGGAGGCAAAAGTGAGTGGCATGCAATAGTGTACAGAAAGGAATAGACAACTTGTGAACACACACACATAGAAATACAGAAAATTCTAAAAAATATTAGAACATATGTTGAATTGTTCTGTCCAGTTGTTTGAGAAAAAATGGTATATATTATGGTTAGAGCTCTCAAAGGTGGTATAGTGCATATATGCACCCTACACACCCCCCTCAAGCTTAATATATGCTGAGTTTCTTGGTGATGGTCTTGACCTTGGGTTCAGGAAGACCTTTTGTAAGGATATCTGCCAGCATTTGGTTGGTTGGCAGGTAATCAATTTAAATTTTCTTCAATTTGATGCTATCTTGGATAACATAGAGTTGAATATCAAAGTGTTTGGTTCTGGAATGTTATTGGTTTCCATAGGGTATTGTAATCACTGATCGATTGTCAGAATACAATTTTTTGGGTAATTTGATAGGCTGGAAGACTTCAGTGATGAATTGTTTCAGCAAAATGGCTTCCTTCATTGCATGAGTTAATGCAACAAATTCAGCCTCAGTTGATGACAGCGACAATTGTCTGCTTCTGACAACTCCAGGATATACTTCCTGAGTTGATTTAGAATATATAGGCTGATATTGAGTGCCTATGATCCTGTGAAGCCCAGTCAGCATCAGCATAGCCGACTAGCCCTTCTCTATTCCCTCCTAGGACTAATTTCTTGTTTTTTTTTTTCATGCCCTTCAAGTATTTGAGCACTTGCTTCACTGCATTGCAGTGAATTTGTCCTGGGTTTTCAAGGAATTGAGATAGTAATGATACTGCAAATGCAATATCAGGTTGTGTGGCTACAGCAGCCCACATCAGTGATCCAATTGCCTGCTGGTATGGAACTATCTCCATGGCTCTCTTTTCTTCATCGTCAGTAGTGGGACATTGATCTTTAGTCAATTTGATATTTGGATCTAAAAGAGTCACATGCATTTTGGCATCTGTGAGGTTGTAATTGGCTAATATTTTGTCAATATATACTTCTTGAGAGAAGCTAATCATCCTGGCTGTTCTGTCATGTTCAATCTTGAGATTGAGCAACCAATGTATTTCTTCAAGGTCTTTCATCTTGAAGATATGTTCCAGGTCTCTCTTGATGCCATAGATAGTATATTCATCTACTGCTGTGATGGTAAGGTCATCCACAGCTACTCTAATGATCGCATAGCCCTTTGGTCCATGTCTATAGAATACTGCTGCATCAGATGATGATTTCTTAAAATCCATACTGAATAATGTGTTGGATAGACACTTGTACCATTCTCTCCCTGACTATTTGAGGCCATATATGTGTTTTTTCAGCAGGAGGACATGTTCCTTTTCTTTCTCAAAATATCCTGGTGGCTTGCACATATAGATTGGATCCTGTAATTTAGCATTTAAATATGCTATGTCCACATACATCTGGTGTATTGGCCAGTTGTTCCAGGCAGCAATAGCGCATATAATCCATAATGATGTCATTCTAACAACTGGTGCATATTTTTCATCATAATTGACTCCAAAGGTTTGGGAAAAACCTTGAGCTACTAGTCAAGATTTAGCACATACTATTGTGCCTTTTTGATCCTTTTTGAGCATTTGTTTCCATGTACTACAAACTATATTCACTCCAGGAGGTGGAATGACTAATTCCCATGTTTCTTTTTAGATTTGGGCTTTAATTTCATCATCCATGAATTTCCTCCATGTAGGATCACTTAAGGCATTTCTGGTTGTTGTTGGAAGTGTCATGTTATGGCTGAAGTAGGTTGCTTCACCTTGTTCTTCATCTGAAGTATGGTGCTTATTGCAAAATAATCATTGTAGTTGATTCCCTTGTTATTTTGATCCATATCTTTGTCAGAATCATTAGTAGTAATACTCTCTTGAGTCTCAACTGCAAGTGTAGTAAAATCTTCTTCTACACTTTGAATAATAGCATGTGTTGACCCTGAACCAGCTCTCTCTTGTTGGAGGCATATTCACTCACTTCTTCTGAGTGGCTGTGGTTGGGTAGGACTATCAATACTTGTCTGACTTGGTTGTAAACCCTCATGGTCTCTCAAGGGTCTCTGTTTGACTATCTGTTTGACTATCTCTTTGATCCAGCTCTCTTCAACCACTCAGTCACATGATGTCTGAGGTGCTAGTATAGCTCAATATGAAGGAATTCTGGCTGTTCTTGGTGTAAAGATTGTTTGATCTTCAGGAGGTAATATAGGAGGAATTATTTTTTTCTCTCCTAGGTCAAATATAATGTTTCTTTCAACTGTAACCCTCTGGGTGTCTGGCCAATATATGCAATGGCCATCACTTTGTGAGGAGTGACCAGCCCATCTCACTTTCTTGGATCTAGGTAATAATTTATCATCTTGTTTGATTTTGACATATACGTCCTTCCCCCATTTATAGATGTTGCATAAGTTCAGTTTTATGTGTTGAACCATCTCATAAGGTGTCTTGTCTGGAAGAGCTCGTGTATGCATGTGATTTTTGATGTAGTTACCATGCTGAATAGTTTCAGTGCTTGTAATAATATAACACCAGCTGAGCTTCTAATGGTGCATTTCTGGTGTGCAAACTCAGTTTGGTTTCCAGCATCATCACACCAGCCAATAGAGATAAGACTGAAGGTGATTTTAAGAGCATATAGGGTGTCTTTTAGTATTAAATCAACTGCTGTCCCTTTGACTCTAGTAGTTAACTTGAGTCTTCCACTGCCATAGGCTTCAAAGCTGCCTCTATCAGCTGCTTGAATGGTTCTAGGCATTGGGAAACTGTGATAGTTCTCCAGCATCCTTTGATGAGGTGTCATATGGGACTAGCACCCATATCCAATATAATGGTGTCTCCCATGCTGTCTTTAATAGTAGCTGCATAATCATAATTGATAAATGCAGTTGGCT
>QFEC01008756.1:0-10051 GCA_003316585.1 Gomphus bonarii
CTACAAAAGATTTAGATTATATTTTACATTAGAATCAATTTACTCACCCCCTCAGTGTGTGTGGTCAACACTGAGGAGGAAGTGGAATTGCATGTGAATGTGTGCAAATATCATTAGCCATGTGATGTCATAACTGACCGTTACTTTGAGTTTTGAGGATCACGCGGGACGTTCCCAGCGGAGTTTGAATTCTGGCGGCATGTTGTGCAAAACATAAAAATACACATTTTAAAATCATGAAAAATAGAAGAAAAATGAAAGAAAAATAAAGGAAAGATATACCAACTATTCCCCATCAAAAGAATGGGGAGAGTTGGCAATTTTATTTATATTAGGCTTGATTTGTTGGGCCAATCCCAACACCATTGTCCTCAGCTCACTCATCATGCAGTAATATTCATAATATCAAACCACTTCAAAATCCAAACTTCCTTGCTATATTATTCTCTGACAATACAAATGATAACCAATTCCAGACACCAGGGGAGTTGATGTAATTTGTCATAAGGGTCAGGAGGTCATGGCGATCCTGACATTCTTCAAGAAAGATGAATGTCAGGATCACTGTGACTTCCTGACCCTTACAGAACAAATCCGCCTACATGGACTGGGGTACATAACAACTCGCCACTATTCAATGGGGGCAATACATTGTTAGATTGTGTATCCTCTGACTTAACATGATGTACCCATGGGAAACAGTCTTGTAAGTGGTAAGATTACTCAATCATGTAGGCTTTGCAATGGAGTGGCAGAGAAGATGAAAATGGGTTAGACTGTTGACTGGGGTGTGAATGGATGTAAGATTCTCTATCAATGTCCTTAGACATTGTCACTGAAAACAGGGAATGGTTTAGATGTTTTATTTGCAGGCTAAATCTACTATTGAAGTGCAGTTCTCCCACCAAGCTCCAGAAAGATCTGAAGTCTTCACCAAAGACTCTCTACCAGACGTACTATCTTATACCCTCTAGTATTGAGGATTAAAGAAAAGGGGACACTCAAATCTTTCAACAGCACAGTTCATTGCATGTCACTACAAGGTGTTGACCACCTACATCCTCGAAATGTTGATATTAAGTGATCCAGTCTGATCATCACACTTATTCTATCATGAGATTTGTGATAAAGTATAGACAATAAACTCAGCATTGCAAAACAATTACTGTTTTACATTGCAAGTCACCTAAACAATAAACAAAACAAGTTGTTAATATAAGTACTACTGAATTAGATGTGTATTAAGGAACATACCTCAGTGTTATGAAACAAATGCTGAGGTTACACAAGACTGGAGTTTGAAAAATAAAGTAGAGTGGAAAAGAGAGAAAGGAAAAGAGAGATATTCAGACTGAAAGAAAGATTAAAGAGTGTCAACACTTTCTTAACCCCCCCTCAGTTCACATCATCTCTTTCATACCCAATAACTTGACACATCTTTCATGTTCAAAGTGACCCAGGGCCTTTGTAAGAAAGTCAGAACCATTCTGTGTTGTGATGAATGGAGGAAGTGGACAGGGGGTGGATGTAGGAATGAAGGAATGGAGAAGCCAGGAGAAGAGGGGAGCATACATATGTGGACGAAGTGGACAGATAGCAAGGGAAACAGGGTCAGGCGATTAGAAGGAGACTCAGAGGAAGATAAGAAAAAGTATATACCACATACATTGGTAGAAGCATTGGACATCAACCATACAGCAGCAGTCCATATGATAGGCACCCATGAGACAAGGATAGCCTAAGGGCTGAGTAGCAGAATAAGGAGACATAGGATGGGATAGGATTTAGGAAGGTGATAGGAGACATAAAGGGGAATTCTCACACATCTGTATACTGCTAACCCACATGAGAGAGAAATTCCCTTAACATGGTGATACACATTACGCTGAGTGTATGTGGATGCTGCCTTAGCATAGTTTCACAGGAGGGATTAATATAGGAGTATGAATTCATATATAAGAACTACATAGATACTACAAGTAAATTAGTCTTGCACTCATAGAACATGTTAGGATCTCACCTCATGGGATACCCATTTGCTTAGTCATCATGATTAAGTAATATTTTAACCTATTCAAGTAATCCCACTCAGCCCCTTGTTTACTTAGCTCAGAGTCTAGGCCTTGCTTCATTTATTCAGTTAGTTTCTTTGCACATGGTACACCTTCCAATTCTAGTATTTTCTGTTGGGGTTATTTGGCAAAGATTTGATGGTCCAGGTGGATCCTAAGCTACTTCTTAAAGATACTGTATTTTCTGTAGACATCAATATTTTATTGTTCTGGCAATAAAATGTTCCAGAGGCTTTCTGGTCAATCTGGCACTCTAGCACCAGTACCGAGAGCTTGGTACTGATGAATGCTTTTAAGCAGAGATGGATTTCATAGTGATGGTAAGGAGTCAAGGAGATGAATGAACAAAGTTCAACAAGCCAAATTGATACAAATAAGGTCACATGACATGTTGATGATTCACATGACCTACTCCTACCTTATACTGGTGTGTAACATTGAAAATCAGAGAAAATAATAGAGGGTTAGAAAACTGCCCCAATGAGTGATTATTTTGTTTGATTTATTGAGCGATGAGTTTTGATTGGAATCATGTGATTTCTAAAGTTAGTAGATAGCCAACATGTTCTAATATATTATGTGAGAATTTCAGAACTTTTGCTGATGTCATTCCTTCACAAAATATCAATCTTTCTAAAATGCACCAACAATGGGGTAGTTTTTTGACCCACTGTACCTGCTGTTTTTGTACTACTTTCAATGTTTTACCTATTTTTGTGTTTTATCTATATACCTATGTTCCAAGGGCATTTTTTTCCTTTTATTTATAACAAGAAAGGCACCCAATGCTAAATGGGTGTGCAACAATGTGCTAAAAAATATCTGACTAATGAAGAAGTATCACATGCAGGCTCCCCTGAAGGATGGCAAGGGGAAGCAGAAGGAGGTGCTGGAGGCAAGCACCTCAGGCATGGGTACTGAGAAGGTGTCAAAGTTGAAGGGAGGCCAGGCCTCTAAGGTGAGTATAGGGGTTTTTTTTATTTAATTTAATTTTTTTAGCCAAAAGAAAGTAGACCATTGGGATAGGCTGAGCCTGAGGCACCACCCTGCTATTTTTGCAAGAAGCTGTCCAAGGTATGCATCATGCCTGAGACACAGCTTGTACAGCATGCAAGCCAGCCACTCAGTGGGCAGGAAGCAAGGCCCTGAGACCATTGAGGATTCAGAAGAGCAGGGTAGTGAGAGTGGGAAGCTGAGGATGCAGAAGCCAAGGATGGGAGTGAGGCCCAACACAGGGCCTGTATTGGTTTAGGTCCCTGAGTGTATAAGCTTGGTCATAAACTGACTCACCACATCTTTAGAAGGGTATAACCACCTGTTTGAGAGGCAGATCCAGATGATTGAGCTGCTGGCTGGATCAGTAGACTGGCTTGTCATCATCCAGTCTCAGAGGGGCTTCCAATTCATTTCTGATTCTGATTCCAGTCAGAAAGAGGTGCATGTGGGTAGGAATGAGGAAGAGGAAAAAGAGGGACAGAAGGATGGGGAAGGGGAGAAAGAGGATGAGGATAAAACAATGAGGGAGTAAAGTTGTATATAATATAAATTTTTATATAAGTTTTGTTTGAAGTCAAAGTGAACTGAAGTGAACCAAGAATAGTGTTCTGGTACTTGGGCCAATACCTTGGTTGCTTGGTTCAGGAGGTCATGCAGTTGGACCAATCAACCATTGTCACTCTTATAGTCTGTATGCTTGGTTTGGCTTGGTTACTATTGGTATAGGTCAATCAGTTTGGCATCAGTTTGGGTCACAAAACGGGTAATCCCCTGACAGTAAGCATATGTTGAGAGCTTTACTGAGTGACATGAAGAAGTGAGAAATGAATTTGCTTCCTTGGTTGGAGGTTATGTGCCTCAGTACACCATCTTTCAAAAAGACATGAAGTGCAAACAGTTTTGCAAGTTCAGCCAAAGTTATCTTGTCAACCATAGGAATGAAGATACTTTGTTTAGTGAGTCTGCAGACTATTACCAGACTAGAGGTAAATCCCAAGGATGGAGGGAGTTGTTCAACGAAATTCATTGAAATGGAATTCCTGTTGGATTGTCTAATCCCACATACTATTCATATCTCTAAGGAAATTCTTCAGAAGCTAAGATAATATACATACAGAGCTCTATGAGTAGTATTGACAATCTAATAACTATATAGGGTACTGTACTTAACTTGTATGACAGAGTTGTATTTACTCAATAAGTCAACCTGAAAGGTTACCCATGTGGACTAGATGGTGTAGTGGTTAATATCATAGCTACATTTGCTATAGCCCTAAATTTAATACCTAGTCTGGTCAATCTTTTCATCCCACTCACTCCAATAATACTCAGGGATTGGTATTTGCTTCAGAAAGCCATAGGGTTTGTGTCACTGTGATTTGGAACACATACATGTGGTGCAGGATTTGCAGAAATTGACAACTGAAGTTTGTAGGCCTGGCCAAGTATATTCTCAGCAAATGAGAGCAAATGAGAGCCAATGTCTTGTTTTGACTGAAGTGACCCAAGAGTATGTGGTCATGCTTATACTGAAGTACTCTTAATCTGAGATTGTTATTTTCAGGTACATAGATATGGTTGTCCAGCCAAAGAATACCATCATCTGTCTGCATCCATCTCAGGCTTGGCTTTGCCTGAGGACTGAGATATTGCATTGCTGTGGGATCTATGGGGAGTGCAGATAGGATGTTGGAATGGAGTGTCTCAGAGTCCATGATGATGCTTGCTCTAAGAGCTGGAATGATGAGTTGAGTTGCACGAAGTGATTCTACCAGTTACAAAGTAGTGAAGATGGGCCAAAGGTTCTACAGGGTAATGGTACTGTAGTCACTACCTCCTTCTTTTAGGTAGATGTCCCATCATCTAGTTAAAGTGTCTTGGTACCGAGTTTTCTGGGACAGAACCAAATTGTGAGGTTGAATTGAGATAGATATTCAGACTAACATGCCTGCCGATGAGCTAATACTTCAGTAGTAAAGAAGTAATCAAGGTTTTTGTGGTCAGTAATGATGTCTACAGTTCAGCTGAGTTTTCCAGATAGTATCACCTATATTTGAAAGCTTCAAAAATAGCCAACAACTCTTTGTCATGCAATTGGAAACAAGGTAGAATTAGAACAGAAAAGGTCTGAAGCAGATAGGGATTCAGGGAGAGACTAGGCAACCACATATATGTCACTACCAGGGGTTGCCAATTGATTGACACTTCTTACAGCATGCTACTGATATAGTGTAGCATGAGTAACAAGAGAGGAACAAAGAAAGAAGGTCTAAGATTACTTTGCAATAGTTTTTTCTATTTCCAATAGCCTGGGTATGGTATATGCGACTGCCTAAATTTGTACAGTGCGTAAATCCATTGCTTCTGACCAGATGTGATTGTATTCCCTCTTTCTCTTTGTTAGTAATTAGGCATCCATATTTTGTATAAGTACTACAACTTCCATAGGTAGTACCCTAGCAAATAATTATATATCAATTATGTACTCCTTGTCTAAACCAGCACTCAATTGGTTTAAACTAAAATTGTTACTCTACCATTTCACACTCATCATTCAAGAGCTGGAACATTCCATAAGGTTCTAATTACTCAGGATCAGTTGCTCACTATGTTTGAAACATTACATATTGTGCATTCAATTGTTATTGAATTTACAGTGTACTCAGAAATCACTCCCAAGTCCCCAGTACTGGTGCTAAAGTGCCATATTAACTGGAAATCCTCCTGAAGTCTTGTTGCCAGAACAACAAGAAACTTTTATTATTATAAACAATAACAGAGAAACACAGTGGTTGAGGATCACCCTGAGCCATCACTCTTTGAATTATCCATAACCCCAACAGTTGACTACCTGAAGGCTGATGTACAACTGAAGTGAGCTGTTTTTTTTATGGGAAAACAGGATCAGTGCAGTGTGCAAAGTTCTATAGAACCAGATAAAACCCAAATTCAAGTGTTCATCTAAAAAATTATGTAGAGCTTCTAGTTCTGAGCTTGATAGGGGGTACAAGACATTTTGGTGCCATCTTCCAGAGTGATCTTGAGATTATAAGGTCAATGTGGTTTTAGTGTCTCAGCTTTTGCTTTGCTGAAGACATCTGTGAAGTCATGATATTCCTTTGGGACATTATCTAGGTTGACTGGGATGGATGGAACAGAAGAGACCTTAGCTGACCAAGCTGAAGTATTATTGATTGCTGAGAGGTTGAGCCAAAAAACTTGTGAACTTTCTAGCTTGCAAGCACATGAGAAAGCGGCTGCATTAACTAGGGCTATATGCAGAGCTTCCAGCTTAAGGATGGATCCATACTCAGGTGATGGGGCAGCAGCAGCAGGCATTCAGGACATCCATAAACTCCATAGAAGCAGTTCAGAATATAATACTGCCCAATATCCAGTCAATCAATGGATTGTATTGGGTGAGCCAGTTGTGTTCAAGAACTACTGAAATAAAAATATCTAACAATGTGACATAAAATTCTACAGAATGAGTATGTCCTGAGGGGGAGCAGATAGATATTTCTACTGATTCAGTAATAACTGAGTTTGCACTACCATCAAATAATTTCTGGGGAATTGGAGGGATAGAATGTGTGGGAATACTATAATTATGGACATAGGTGGATTTAATAAAACTATGAGTAAAACCTGAATTAACCAAGCATTAAAATGGATTATCAGAGGAAATAGAGACAGAATCAGAAGACAAGTAAACTATCAAAGAGCTTGGATTAAAAAGAGTGGAAGCATTGAGCTTAACCTCACTACTAGTACCAACTGAGTCAATGCAACTTTTGGGGTGCTTAGAGGCTAAAGAGTTGCAGACTATTTTTTTGGCTTGGTTGGCTTGGCTGAACTCTCAGCTTTGGTATATGAGGCATTAGTCACCTTGGGGGTTATAGTAGTCATCATCGCTTGTGCCTTCGTGGACTTCGCGCATTCTGCAACTTTGTGACTATTAGTGCCAAAGAGAATACAAAGATTGTTGTCAATGCATGAGTGGAATTCCTTGGGAAGGAGCTTACCATCCTTACTGAGCTTATTAGCATACTCAGTTTGGTTCAGCTGGGATGTGGTATTATCCTTGCCCTTGCATTTGGATTTTTTCAGGCTGTCAGACTTGTCCATGTTAGTTTTGTTGGGCTTGTCTGACTTCCCATCTTTCTTCAGCTGGGCAGGGCCCTCTTGGGCCTGCTCTGCCTTTCTCTCCCACTATCTCACATTGATTCACTGAATGACATTTTGGAGCTGGTCAAGGGTCAGAGGCTTGTCAAAATGGACCAAGCTGTCCTTGATTCACTTTGGCAGGGCCTTGTATACCTTCCAAAGCAGGGCATTGTCATTGTAGTCGATGAATACTGCCAGCCTGTAAAATTCCACAAAGAACCTAGTGGGCTTGTGGTTATCATGCATGGTTAAGTTTTCAAGAGTGAGCTTGGCTTCAGCTTGCTCATCCCACAAATCAAAGTTGATCTGTCATTTGTCAAGAAATCCATCCATATTGGAGGCCCACCTCAGCTGAGTTTGGGGATCACCAGTGAGATATGGCTCAAAACAGTCTAGTGCCATCCCTTTGAGGTAGGAAATCATGTAATTGACTTTCTGCCTATCTTCAGTAAAGGCATTGGGACACATCCCCAAATTCATGTTACATAAAAAAATGAAGCTCTTCAGCTACTTTGGGTTGGCCCCATCCAAAGGGGTCAGTTCCTGAATTCAGGTAGTTTGACCATCCTGGCAGTGTTACCTTGTGGTCCTACCAACCTCCAAGACAGAATAAAGGAAATCCCAATTGTTTTCAGCATCTGGGGAGGCTGCAGGTTGAGGAGCAGCCCTTGAAGGAGGAGGTACTTGTGGAATGGGAGGATCTTCAGGTTTGGGGACCTCAGTTGGCCTTTCTGAACTATGTTTGCTCCTGTCCAGGTTGTTTTTGTATTGGATGTTACCCTATTACTCATATTCTATTTCATTGTCAATAACCTCTTTGATCTGAGCAGACCGCAAGGGGGAACTGAGAGAGTGAAATGAACAGGGTGGAGAGTTATGACTGAAGTGAAGAGGTGGGGTGTTTGATATGCCACATGTTCTGCACTGTAAGACCATAGGGGTGACCCTACATAGTCTCAGCTTGTGTTATAGCTCTAGTTTGTGGGGGCATGTTATTGTAAGAGTAATAAAAGAAATAGATATTTGGTTCAGATTATACTGTTAAGTGTATGTGCAGATGCCCTTGGTTCAGAGGTTCAGCTCAGTCCAATGAGCCAAGGCTGACATGGTGTTGGCTTCAATGTACTTGTGTTGCACCTATCTACCCATTCTGCCACTGAATTTTGGAAGGATTTTTGGTAGGGATCTGAGAGTGTCAGTACTAAATGTGGATAATGGACTTAAAGACTTGGGAGTGTATACCTAACTTAGTTGATAATCTGAACAGAGAATACTTACATGAAACTAGATACTTATATAGGAAACAGAGATGCCATAAGGTATACAACAGAGTTGCATAAAGCATGGAAACTAAACTATTAGAAATGTAAAACTAAATGAGCAAAGTGCAGAGGGCAGGCATACATGCCTGTACATATACCAAGAAATACTTAAATGAAGCAAACAGATAATAAAAGGAATATGATGAGGTGAAAGGTACCGAGCTGAGCCAAGTGTACATGTATGACTTAGTGAGTCTGTGACTTGTGTATAATACATGGGGACTTCAGTCAGTATGACTGAGTGAACCAAAGTTCAGTGAATCATACTTTGACACCTATCTCCATTCTGCTCTCCTAACCCTGTAACCACTTGGGCACCTGTTAACCTGGAGGCAAATTCACATACACAGAATATAAGTAAAATATTTATAGACAGATGAAAAAATGATTTTAAACTCCTGATTATTTTTGTAGATCCTTTGGATATTTTATATCTTTTATCTCCTGTGCATATACTAACTGTATTTGTCTTTTCTTTGGATTTTTAATTGCTAACCAATTAATTCTGTATCACACAAGTAACCAGTGCCATAACTAATCTCCTCCTTCCCACTATAGGACACCTGTAAGCCACCTTTACAAACCTTTGGCAGACCACAGACAACATCCATGGTGTAGCGGTAAGTATCACTTCAAAGTAGCAAGAAAGAAAGACACAAGCAATATCCCCTCCCACCAGTAACAAACATTGCCCTCTCTTACACTGCAACAGCTATAACACCTCAATTCTATCCAGGATAGCACAATACTGGCTGGGGGACAATACTGGCCAAGGGAGATACCCATACCTGTCAAGTCCTAGTAAACAAAGTCTCAGGAACTGAACCAGCAGGCTCAAGGATCTATCTGAAAAAGAGCTAGTAGAGAAGGCAAAGTTAGCAATCAGCCATCAGCCAACTTGAACAGACAGATGGAGAACCAGGTATACCTATATGGTTTGTAGGTGTGAGAAAGCTGTGTAATGGAGGAGTAGTATTCAAGCTGGACTTATCAGAGGGGGCACAGTATATACAGGAGAACTCTAATATGGAAAGCTTTTAACAGGTCTTTGTTGAAAGGGGGTTGACAATGTTACTAGTTAGGTTCTTTACAAATATAATCTTTTTGGAATAAATATAAGTTAGAATCCCCCAAATGGCAGGACAAATAAGGTGTGAAAGAAACAGAGTTTTGGGGAATTTAAAATCTATCTATTGATAGGGAAAATGTGGAGATATCTTGAATGTATTCTGAATAAATGAACTACCAGGTTTGCCTCTGCTTAGGTGCCATCCCAGGAAACTGGTCTGGGTGCCAAAGCGCCAGTTGAAAAATTTGTGGCTCTTCCACAAGTCAAAATAATATGGAAAATATATGGAATAAAAGTAGAATCAAATGTGAATGTACCTGTAGTCTCTGACCTTCTGTACGACAAGTGTGCCACAAATTAATCCTGATTAGGAAAGTGTGAAGCTTTGGCGCTCAACCTTCAGTTTGCATGCAAGTAAGATGTTA
>QFEC01008776.1:10918-30140 GCA_003316585.1 Gomphus bonarii
GATCTCAAATAGTTACGGTCAAACTCAGGGTTGTCAAAAAAAAAATTTTGGTTTTGTTTAAGCCATCCCTTTTATCGATTTTCGGCGCCAAGCCTGAACCCCTCCCCCGCGCCAAGGAACATGGGGGACGAGAACGCGCCAAGCCCAGCTAAGCCCTTTTGAAAGAACCTGGATCACCCGATCGTAGCGCAACACAACTGTATATTGGGCTGAGCGCGTTGGCGTCGGACCTTGTGGCGCTCCGCGTGTGCCTCGTTGTCACTAATCTTGACCAAGCCCCAGCCCACCATCGCCAATCCTTTTACCGTCTGTGTGATCCGTCCAAATTGGAAATGAGTAGAGGCAGCGCGTTTTCGTATGTAAAAAAAAAGTCAATAGTTGTCTAAACTTGTAATTTATCATACTGTAATTTTACGTTAGCTCGCCTACACTCGTCGATAGTTTCTCTTATTTCCTCCAGTTGGAAGTTTGGCAACGCTGGCTCACCAATGCAGCGTTACTATCATTTATATACATATTGTTATAGCGATCCAGCGCTTCCCTTGGTGTTATCCCGGCTATATTGTTCGTCGGCACGGTACCGAAACAGTTCACCTGATTTGGAAACACTTGCCGCTATACCAATAAAAAAAGAACAGACGACGACGACATTTTTCTCATGGATGCACCAATATTTACAAACATGATTTCTAGCAAGGTCAAGGGTTAGATATCATATGTCTGCCAGCCTATTATGGCTATCCCTGAGACTACATTAATGACGATTGGAAATCCCAACTGATGTGTTAATAATTTCGATCGTCAGTAAGGCGGATCTACCACTGTGGCAGCAAATGGGTGACAGCAAGTCAAATGAAATTCGTTTGTGCAAAGCTAATGTCATCCAAGAGTTGTATTTCATACCAAGTTCTTTGATGTAATTTAGGGAAGGGCGACTGCAGAGGGGCAAATGTAAGATGAAAACAATATACCCCCCCCGGAGAGTGGAAAGGGAGGGAGATGAATTCATCGTCATCGAGTCCGCCAGATGGAAGACTCGGATCCATGGCAATCTCCACCTATAGAGCAACCAATCGACTTCTTGGATAACACATCGGTTGTCGCTCGTCCGGCTGTCTAAATTACCATGCCGACCTAGGAGTTTCTGTGTGACCCAGACAACATAAATAATCCGGAACCGTAAACAATGGGGGGTGGTTCACAAATATCCCTTATGCAACACAGGTCGATCCCGGAAATTTACGTGTCGAAATGACGGAGGGTATGAAGACAAACTCCCCTCCCCCGCATCTACGGGGTGGTTTTGTTACCAAGTTTCAACTTCTATACGTTTTTTTGTTGCTGTTTTTCGGGCTGTTTTTTCTTCAGTAACGCCTCCAAATTTCCGATGGCGCTTTCTCGGGCTTTGACTAGGCGGCGAGCTTTCGCTACGTCCAACGTCGTGAGCAAAGATGAATAATCCTGAGAGGCACTCGGGTTGTTGTTGTTGTTGTTATTGTCGGTTTTTCCATTCCCTGCCACTGCCAGCCTAGCCCTCCGTTCGGCCAACGATTGGTCCAGTATTTGCAGACGTTTGACGTAGCCTTCAACCTCTTCGATGGTCTTGAAGCGCATGCACGCGTCGAGCGTGCAGTTCTCAATGTGCGTGAATCGCACAGGACCCAAGAGTGTTCCGCCAAACCTAAGACTGAATGTTAGCCCGGTTGGGGGGGTTGGTTGCGGTGGTTGTGGGGAGGGCGATCACTATAGACTCGAAAAAAAAAACTAACCAGCGACTGACGATCACAACGGCATCCAGAATACCCTCTCGTTGCATAATCTTGAGTACTCGCCCTCCCCCAAACTTTTCTCCATCGTCATCAGATCCACCTACAACAACCATTAATCAATGTAACCTCTTACGTGGCAGGGCTTTTTAGGCCCCCCCACACACCACTCAACAGGAGACTCGGAGGCACCTGTAACCTCAAAATCATCAGGGCCATTTAGCCCTGTGCAACCTGCCTTCAAAGACATGATTCTGTACCCCATCATTTCGTGCGATGCAGGATTTGCTGCATGTAAAACATGCTTGACGTGTTTCCCAACTGCGCGGGCAGCGGCGGGTGAGGTAGCTCGGAAGAGAGTAGCCACGAAGGTGGAATCACGGTCTTGAATTGAGCGTGAAGTGCATACTGGCTCGGGTAATGAGCGACTCGAAGGAATCTTCAAAAATGAGTCTAAAGACATTGAATATTGTTGCTTATGTACTGCGAAGCCGTTTCCATATAAAAGTCACTGACAGTGTGGGGAGGTGCACAAAGTAATCTACATAACAGCGTACACCTGAACACTCTACAGGTATGGCGTATTATTGACATCAGGAGTTTACAATAGTCAGTAGAGGTTATGCTTCAGTCAATCCCCAATTAACCAAACTGGAAAAGGAAAGAAGGTTTGACTGCAAAGTAATAACAGTTAAAAGAAGACATACTGTTGAAAGGTAAGATTCTGCGACGATACGAGCACGGGCATTCAAGCTGAGCTTCATTTCACTGATCTCCTTGTCCACATCCTCCATGAATCTTGCGACGATCTTTGAGCTCATGCGAGGAAAAAGGAATCACAGAATAACCCACTGAATGATGAAGTCCACGATTTTGTGCTTTAGCATAGTCTCTGAATGGAAATTGGTGATGAGGAATGAAATATCATAACCCTGTATGGAGGAGGGGGTCCATGAAATAAATCAATGAAAAAGGAAGATCCACTTGCTGGTATGGCTTTTCTCCGCAGCACGATAAAGCTCTCTGCCCTCTGCATCATGAACCTGGTAAACTGGTGACATAAGATTCGTTCAATCTCATCCGCTTGCTTTATTTTGATGCTCAATCGAATGGAGTTGATGGAAGGTTCAATCAGAACCCGTTCATTTTCATTACGCGAGATCGTCAAGGGGTTGAGGAGCACTTCTCGAGAACCGCTGGGGGGGAGGGGGGAGGGAGGGAGAGATCGGAACGTGTGGATTAGAAGATGGGGGCAAACCAGAGTTTAATCACCAAAGCGCACCCTGATTCCACCTCAGGTTTGTTATGACGCTCTACGACCTAAGCATGGCTGTGTCAACAATTGCTCGTACTACTGGTATTACCAGTAAACCAAAGGGCACCTGCGAAGAGAAGTTCTCGAGGGTCAAGGCAGCACCAAAGGGCACCTGCGAAGAGAAGTTCTCGAGGGTCAAGGCAGCAGTCAGCGTTGCGCGAACTGCGGCAAGGTATGGTCTGAGAACATTAGACTGTGGAAAATCCCGTCTTGTCAAAAAAAGTCCCCTCAAGAACCCAGGGAAACAAATGATATTACCATTCTAATAGGCAAATGCTCGAGCGGTGTGGGCGTTTAAAAAACGTTTAGTATGGATGTTGATTCCGCGGCGTCATGTACGAATTAAATAATTATAATTATGTCTGGCAATGACTTTGCGACAACATGCACGATAGAAGATGCGTCTTCAATGGTCGGCAAGAAAATTAGAGTTGCTGGAAGGTGTGTCAGAATATTAATAAAATGTCTGCCATGCCGATCGAGAGAGAGCTTAGGATTCTATCCTATGATCCTGACACATATCTCCTCCTCTTGGCCGAGCACCCCTATGGTTTGCTTGCTGATATGAGACTTTGTTTGGATCCTTCTCAATCGTTATATTACTTGCGAGAAAGCAGGGGAACTTTGATGGTCCTCGGAACTCTTGAACGGTCGGAGGTCTGTGCGAATTTAACACACTCTTCACCTAGCCCATCTAAGCGATCCTTCAGCTTCCACTTGACGTACCCATACTTCCCAAATTTGTTGAGGCACCTACTTTGGACGATCAACTAGTTCTACGGGTGATTGTGGCCAGAAGCGTAAATGACCTGCGCTTGGACCAGTGGCGTTTGGGAATTAAGTGGACACATCAAACTGACCATCTGCAAAAGAAAGCAAACGATAGCATTTGAACACCTTATGAATAGTACAATTTTCAATTATGGTACTGATGTCGTCACAGAGGTAAAGCACGAACAAAATAGTCTGGTACATGAGAGAATTGAAACTGACATGGTGAAAAGGAGGAAAGGGCTGTGTTACCCACATAACCAAAATGAAATAAATGTAATCATGTGTCCTTTGATGTCCGCCCCAGATTGAGACTTCCGAATTTTCGGAGTGTACTACGCAAGCTACCACCGCCGCCAGAGTGCGGGAGAGAAACACCAGAATGACCAGCGACGGCTCCGTTTAGATTGAGACTCGAATCTCGAAGTGAACTCGCGGAATGTTCATCACTGCCAGCAACATTGTGTCGATCGCTCGGACCAGACGACACGCCATTCATACCATAGCGAGCAAGGTGAGCCAAATTTCTTTGCAGTAGGGTTTGATTTCGGCTTCCAGTAAGATCGAGAGTTCCACGCATATGCCCATATGGAGGAGGGGACATCGGTTGTGCTTCTAAAGACTTCGACAATGGCAAGGAAGGCAGGGCTACCTGTCTCCCAAGCATAGATGATTGTCCCCCTTGAGAAGAGGAACGGAAGTGTGAAGGGGATTGACGTGGCAGGGGAGAACTCGCCGAGGACGTTTGGCCAATAGCATCGGAGTTTTGCCCCGGATATGCCACAGATTCTGCGGGAAGACGTATAATTTCCTCCGAGAAATTTTTTTGAAATAGACGTTCTAACGTCTCGTGGAAAGGAAGCATTTCCTGAGGACAAATTTGGCCGTGAAGTTTGAGACAACGGTCAAGGATGCGGGCCTACATTCAAAATTAGTTAAATCGACGGTCGATAGTGAATCAAGGGTGACCTGTTCATCTATTGCCTCTCTCAACTTCAGAACGAGTTCCGTTCTATCGGGGTGATGGTCCAAGTATTCCGCCGTCAAAAAGGTATCTCGGTAATAAGGAATCCCTTCTTCAGCGGGTGCGTCTACTATTGCGTTCAGACTCATGGATAAGGCGTTCGTGGAAACGGCCTGCCCTGTTTTAGTAATGGAGCTATACTTGCGTTCCAAAGTGATAAGCTTTTTGGTTCGCTGTTCCACCTCGTTAAACGCATGCTCCAGAGGCGAGATCTCAACGGGCGCAGTATCAACTACTTCAGACCTTCGGAGCACGGTAGGAAATGTTTCCTCCGTAGTATAATATGTCTTCTCTATCCATGTTTCCGTCTCCTGGGAATCATCGCCTAGAGTTCTTGTCACGGGCCTTGAAGAACTGAACACGTTCACTGCGCTGCAAAACAGCATCAGCTACATGCTATAAGGAATTGAAAAAATTAATACCAGTTCTCATGATAGCTTCGAACAGCTGACGGTACGTCAGGATTCGTGAATATCAGAGACTCGCGATCAGGTTCTGGGTTGACGGCAGTGATTACGATGTACTGTGTGTCGCCCAAACGACTTTCATCCAATGAATCCATGCTGCGCAGCAATTGCGCTTCAGGGTGTTTAGTCAGCATCCTCTCACAAAATGCTGCGTATTTTTCCCATTCGTATCCTCGATACTAAAAATTATCAAGTGAATTTCCTGGAGACGTGGATGGCTGTAAAAAGGCTTACGATATATTGTTTATTACGAAGGGCTATGGGGAAACTGCCGCAGAACGCAACCATGAAATAATCTGGGTAATGACGTTGATCTGTTACTATGTGCTCCAGCAATGTTGCCTGGTGCATCAGTATCTCCGACAAGCGTGCGCTGAGGGTGATGATGAACCGTGAAGGGAAGGAGTGATAAAGAAAGAACATGCACCCACTAATTAAACGTGACTTCTGAGTGCTGGAAAGATAATTCCTTGCAGATGTCAATTGCGCTCTCCCAAGCCTTACCTTTACCTGAAAAAAGGGAATTTATGGTCGTCTTGAAGACATTTGAGCAAGATATACTAACCTAGGTAATCCAAAATGAGTAAACAGAGTGTCTCTTTCCGGGCAAATGCAGTTTGACGAGGAAGACCAAGGTCCTCCATTGGGTCTACATATGTATTAAGATCCCAGTCATGCAGGTCCGAATGTAGTTTAAGGGTAAGCGCAGCCTCGACATAGTTCTGGCTTTGCAAATGCATCTGAAACCTTACTGAGTCCAGTGCCGAAATAGAGAAACAGAGGAACAAAACCGCACATTTACAAGCTGATGCACATATTTGATGTAGATCTCATCACGCCCAATTCTCCTGATAAAATTCATCAGTCGGAGAGTTGCGATGACCCTATCGTCTTGAAACTCCTCTCCTTCAGGAAGTGCGCGGACGTTGAGAAGCAATTCTAGGAAAAGGTCAACGGATTGGAGAAAATTAGTAACACGGTCCCGTAAAGTTTCGTCAACCGACGAATTGTCGAAAAGATGTCGCAACTGTCCTATGAAGAACGCACGAGAAATGTCGTCTCCTTTGCTGTCGGACATGAAGAGGGAGTCCAACTTTGTCACCACTTCGTTTTCGATATCGTCGAATTGGCCAGCGAGATGGTACTCGGAGACAATCATGGAATACAGTATTTGGGTTGAATGCGCTCGAAGCAGGTCGTGCTTGCTGAGGCAGAGATTGACGACGTGGCCAACCAGTGAGTTCAACGAGATTTGGTAACCCTACCCAAACCAATGTCACTTCATATACTAAGTGGCATATTAAAAGAATATAAGCTTACACCGTATCGTGTCAAAGACCCTGTATTGGCAGATATTGCCTCAGGCCAGCCCAATGCTTCCCATAATCGCAACAATATGGCTGCGCCTTCGCTTCTGACATCTCCGGACAGACGCCACACTGCCCGACGTTTCTTCAAATCGATATCAGGCGAAGAACGAGAAAGGCGATGTTAGATGAGGAGGAAGATTTACCTGTGGACTGAAGTCCTCCATCACTAATTGATCTGAGGACAACAACTTGAGTAGCATGTAGAAGGCCTCCCGCCAGAGGTTGGAATTAAAGTCGAAAGATGAGTGCTGTTCGGGCACGAAGTCTCGTATTAGTAGAAATGCGATGGGATCGAACATTTTTAGTAACACTTTGTGGGCCAAGATATCGACATTTAACCAATTCTTGGGCCATGCATCGTTATCGAGAATGGAGCTTGCCATTTTGAAGAAACGAGATAGTAGTTGAACAAAGTTTTCCTTCCCCTCGATCTCCAGGCTGGATTCTAGGAATGTGATTAAATGTGTTCGAGGCGATGAGAGAATAAGCGTGAGGAAAACAATGGCGGTTTCGGCGAGTGCACAGTTGAAGAGAACAGGTTGATCCCCTTGACTGTCGAGTATTTGTGAACTTTTCGCCACAGGAGGGAAATTAGCAACAAGAGAAAACGGGTATGATTCCGGAAATGCAACCGGAACGTTTGTAGCTAATGTTGCAGGTGATCGGACTTGTTCTATTGCTTTCCAAGACGCGGCACTCTGAAGCTCACGATAAGACTCAATAAGTCTGGGCGGAAGGATGTTAGCGTAATGAAGATCACTGATGTAGTACAGACCTTGGTATAAGCGAAAGAAGATATTCCACGTGCTCCTGTTCTTGGCGGAGTAGTTTATGATCACCCTGTATGGATGGTTCAATAAGACTTTGCTGGAGTTTGTCAAGCATTATAGAGATGATGGTGACACAAAGACGGATGCTCTCTAGCCAGTTGATCCGCGCATTGTGTCGGTTGTTTTCTATTTCCTCAGGGTGGGTGTGGGTAAACTCATCGTAATGGCCAAAATGAGGCTTAATCCACATGACAATGGCTTCCACGAGAAGGGTGCGGGATTGGGGAAGATCGAATAAAAACCCCTTGACGATTTGAAGATACATTATGAGTTTCCAGATGACGATTTTCCCCTTGAAAGCAGAAATTGCGTTCGCGAATGAGGTAACTATGGTGACAAGTTCAACCGTTGTAAAGATTTTTGCAAGATCAGGTAAGATGGAAGTGAAGTTTTGAAGTGCGATGGTCTGTGTACCAATGATGGCAGATGGATGTGTACTGCCCATCATGCGGTTGACATCCGCGAGATGTGAAGACATTTCTCGTTTGAATGACGCTTCGAGATGTTCAGCAGTAGAATGACTACCCATTCCAACCTCTTTGGCTTTCTGGAGTTCTCGTGATCGCGCAATAAACTTAAAGATATAATGCCAGACTTTGAGGGCTGAGCGGAGCGCCTTGGCGTTTTCGGAACTAGCAGGGTCTGCTATGAGACGGTTCATAGATTGGATCATGTGTGAGGAAGCAGCAGCACATGAGAAATGCTTCTCGATATACACATCGAGGACTGGCTGGAAATTGCTAAAGCGGTGATCCTGTACTATGCCAAGGACGGCCACCAAAGCGTTGAAGACTAAATCATCGAGTTTACCGTCAGCGTTGCCAGAGGAGATGAGGATTCCAAAAAGAGAGTCAAAGATATCCCCCAGAAATTTGACAATTTCGACCTCGCCCACAAAGGTGAATTTTGATAATACTGTAAGTAACTCCTCACGATTCGCCAAATTCTGCCAATGCAGTAGACCCAGTAAAACCGAGTTTTGAGTATACTTTGTCGAACATAGGTATGAGCGAATAACAAGATTGTCCCGCATCGGTACCGCTGTTCGTTGTAACTGTGGCGGAATGACCAAAGACTCCGCCCGTTGCCCAGGCGGAAGGATTGCAGGTGCGCCATAATAGTCACTTGGCGCAATCTGAGTCAATCTGTCCGCCCGATATAACACCAAAGAGTGCCTTCCGTCCTGGACAAAAGCCCGGCTATCTGGAAACAGAGGAAGGTACGCAAAAGCAAAAGGACGATCAATACTATCCACCGAAGCCCGGTTGCCGTTGGCAACTTTCTCTCGCGAAGTCCTATGCCGAAATGTAAAGAAAAGATGATACTGGGAAGGCACCTCATTCGGGAGTAAAAGTTTGATGAGTTCACCAAAGGTGGGTGTGTTGTTACGGTAGAAGATCATGGATCGAAACTGTGTTACAGGTGGTTCCCCACTACCGAAGGAAATAACTCGTTCCACAGTTCCAGTGCTGTTTCGTACCTCAACCGTGACTTGAATGTTGAAAGGCCCAGAAACGGCTCCAGGGATGAGGTTCATGCTCTTGCGATATGACCTTCCGGCAATGCCAGCGAAGAACTCGCCGCTCCAGAGCTTGATGTAGACTTCGTTACGGATATCCCCAGGGAACACGACGTCAGGAAATCCAAGGGGTGATGTCAGAGGAGCCTCATGCAATAAAGACGGGTTTTCTTTGACGATGGTTGCAGCATCCCCCCGAAAGACTTTAATTGATACTGCTAGCATCTCGGCCCTTAATTTGCTGTTTGAGTCTGAAGTCATTAATATGAAATATTGTCTTACCTGCCAGATTTTGAAAACTCTCGGACTTTGCTGGCTATGATGTCCTGATGAAGAGTGGAGAAGGCAGCCTCGTTTTCTGGCACAAATATTGTCATAGTATGTTCTTTGGTAGGTGTAACGTCGGCTTGATCAGCAAATAATTGATTAAGCTGACTGAGTTCAAGCACAGCACATCCAAACGGGCGCCGAAAATATGCCTGGGAATCAGCGGCAGTACCTTGTTTAGGGGATACACGGCCCGTTCCGTTATACAAGCTAGTAGCATCACTCCATGTGGTCATAGTAGGGTCCCGAAGGCTAGCCTCCGAAGCTCGACGTCCATCCGCTTGTTGACCACTAGAGCTGAGTGTCGCATTCAGCTTCATAGACCCGGTTCTAACAATGCGACAGACGAGATAGATGGATTCTTGTACATCAGTTTGAGCCAAATCTGTGAACAATGTCCGTATGCGGCCAATACGACCATCTCCAGGATCACGAGCAGATACGCCGTTATGGTTCAAAACTGCACAAAATTCTTCCGTTAGAAAACGGGCGTCGGTTTTGTTGTAAAGGGAGAAATAAAGCTCTGCGGTCTCCCCCGGAGAACATAAAGAAGCTACGAAAGCACGAAGATCCAAATAGACGTGATAGAATCGCACAGCCGCCTTCGAAGGAGGGGGAGGACCTAATATACCCATGGTACGAGACCGCGGCCGTCCATATTCTGGGAACGCCGACTGCGCTGGCGTTGGTAACGGTTTTACTGAAGTATATTCTGTGTTGTGCCCGATGGCAGGACTTCTAGTAACTAAACCAGATGAAGAGGTGTCCATATATGCCAGCGATGACTGCATGGCGTACATCCGGACCCCACTCACCCAACTGCGGGTATCCACCCCTCCTTCAACATCAACTGTGACAAGGCCTCCCCATGCAGGATGTCGAACAATGACGTCTAAACCTTGAATGACATTTCCTGCTACCAGCTTTGTAACACAGTCACGTCGCAGGTTCATGGTCTCCTCCGCGCTCAGAGTGTGTGCAAGTAACTGTCTTCGGCCAAGGTGTAATGCCTCGATATGCTCGCGGACGACGTGAAATAGTTTGTAATCACGTCGCGCAAGATACGTAAACATGAGACCGTGCCACTCTCGAAGTGCGGATGCAATCTCGTCTATAATAGGTTGAAATAACCCCAAAGCCGTCTCGTCGCCTGGTTTTAGGGTCGGGCGTGGCGGGATTGGTTTTATGGAGATAGTATGAGAGTCAGAGGGTGAAGTGGAGCGAGTGCTTGATGTGGCTTGTGTTGAAGAAGATAAAGGCGGACGAGAGCTACCTGTAACCCCTGCAAGGCCAGGTGGAGGACCGAGACGATGGGACCTCCGAGCAGCCATTGCATCTGGCTCTTCGTCTTCCTCGGGAAGGGTATCCATGGTACCTCCCAACCGGTGCAGAGAATATAAATCGACACGAGTAGAAAGGTTTGAAGCCACATCCTGAAGACGGCCCTCTTCATCCGAGAACTCCTCTCTAACATGAATGTGAGAGGCAGGAAATATCCCGATGAAGACAGCTTGCTGCTCGTTAGATTGACCAGGAGTCGAGGATGTAGTACTATCTGGTCTTCGAGACGTGCAAACAACATAGCTAGTGAAACAGGTTAGGTCGTTAGGCCGAAGATGCCCAAGTCAAATCCCGATGCGCACCCTCTATACCAAATCCCATCAACCTCTTTGGCTTTTGGAACATAACGTTCGAAAGCATAAACGTCATCCCCGACATCTAAAGCGACTATCATGTCGTTGGAGGTAGAATCCTCTTGGTCCTTGGCGCCACTAAGACGCTTGGAATCTCCATTCAGCTTGGAGTCTAGATACGAATCACTGCGTTGTCCGGTGCTGAGAGGGTGGACGGCATAGCCGTATAGTACGGCAGGCAGAGGCTCCCATACTCCCCTACGTTGGGAGGTTTGGTTGCCCACTGGGCCCATGCGAGAGCTATGAAGTAAAGTATGTATCAATAGACGCGGGTTCGACGCGTGGGGTAAGTAGCAATCGAGATAATGTTTGTACGTGTGGGCGCGAGACAAGTACTCATTTAATGGCTGCTCGTGGACCTCCTCCCCTGCCTCGAACTCTTCATACCACTCTGTCCAACCATATTGGACCAGTTCATGTCGCCCGCTACGCTAAAGGTGAGGCAAAGTACGTTCTTACTGGGGGACAAGATCGTGCCATACGGCTATGGAATCCATATCTCGGCACAGAGATCAAGGTGTACAAAGCCCATGGCTATGAGGTACTCTCTATCACGGTGTAATAACATCTTGTAGCCAGATGCTCTGATATCTCACCTCTCTTGCACTCAGGTCTCCGGATAACGCTCGGTTTGCCAGCTCTGGGGGTGATCGATCCGTGTTTCTATGGGAGGTCGCAACAGGAAACACCATCAGGAGGATATCTGGGCACATGGGACGTGTGAATGTCGTCGAATTCAATGAGGATGCATCGGTGGTTGCCAGCGGTTAGTCAACAGCCTTTTGCCTTGGTGTTCAGATACTGATGTTTCTGATCAACCCAGGAAGTTTCGACTCTACCGTCAAGCTGTGGGACCTCCGGTGTGTATTTCTCTCCATCTCCAAAACAGTAATCGGCTTGTACATAGCCCTTTCTTGGAATAAACCAAGACTGCATTGCCATTTAGGGTTGTGTGCAGGCTCATCGAATGCCTCGAGTCAATCGTTCATTTTCAAGCTAAATTTACTGTTGAATCTCATATCCTCAGAGCACAGAATCGACAACCCATTCAAACTCTAGACGATGCTCGTGATGCTATCCAAACCTTACATGTTGGATCTACACATGTCATTTCGGGTTCTGTGGACGGTCATGTTCGCACTTATGATCTGCGCAAGGGCGAGCTTCGATCTGATTATATTGGAAGTGAGTTCCTCCGGACAACACAAGTTTCACCGTAGATCATGCTAGTCATGATAGGTCCCGTCACGTCGGTCCTTCCCACTGCTGACGGCCAAACTCACCTCGTCCAGAGTCTTGACTCGACAGTTCGATTAATGGATGCACAGAACGGGAAATTGTTGAATACATTTAAAGGCCATCTCAATGATAGCTACCGCTCTCGTGCATGCTTTGGACACGCTGAAGCAAGTGTCGTGAGTGGCGATGAGCGAGGCTCTGTGTGGGCCTGGGATCTTGTCGATGTTGGTTTTCCCTTCGTCTACGGTATCGAACCAATGTTTACTCGCCGAAACTATGTAGGCCACACCACTGGCGCCTAATCCTCCACCAAAGGTACATGAAAAAGTCGTTACCTGGGTCGAACATCATCCAAGTGATGCAGGTGAGATGATCACGGCCAGCGCTGATGGAACTGTAAAAGTATGGAGAACTCCAGCCCAGACGACCTCTGATTAAAAAAGTATGTAAAATTATAGTTAGGTGAAGACGACGATGCAATTGATGTGGAGAAACGTTAATGAAGTCGACTCTGCTATCCAAATGGCGAACGCCGCTCAATATGAACAAAGATTATTTCTCACAGATATGTCAAGCCGCATAATGTATATCTTGTCTTTTTTTTCAAAACTACTATTGCGAAAACGATAGGAAGCGATAGCCCAGGTGACAAAGCAGAACATAGAGAGCAATATCAGTGGCAAGTGATATGAAGCAGTCCACACAGCAATATAATTGTTCATTGCAGCTGAGCGAGAAGTAAATGTCTTGCTCACCCACCCATGGCAAAAAATGTACACACCTCCTTTGGGAGAGAATTGTATATTGGGCAAAGTTGATTCCAGGCAGCGGAAGGGTTCAAGGATTGCGGACCTCCGCGTTGATCTTGTGGATCCTCAACGAAGACTGTGGTTCTTGAGTAATCAAAAAAAAAAAAAAAAACGAGTTGGTATCAATTGTACTTACCGACAGCAAGTCCAGCTTCTAAATGCCAATCCTTGTGACTACAAGTGGGCATATTAGCGCCACACTTTTCCGTTGAAGCAAAACATACCAGTGGAGAAACTGCAGTAAAGAAAATATCAGCAATTCGATTAGCCATGAAAGATATGAAGAAACATACCCAGGGACCAGGATTATCAGTCCGAAAGCGTATGGTGACAGGGTTAACTTGATCAGCGCTCGTATCCACTGTATCACGAACTGGTGCGTCTATAAGGTTCTTGGGACCAGTGGCAGACTGAATGACCGAGAACACATGGCCATGCTATAATACAATACAAAGATAAGGGGTCAAAAAATTACAGCAGAATCTGAAGTAAACACACGAGATGAAAAGGGTGATCAGCATCGCCGATGAGCTGGACTTCGATGTTTTTATTAATAGGAAGAACATAAGTGTCCTCATTCGGTTTAAAGTCCGTCCTAGCCAAAATTTTTTTAGCCAGGCTAGAAGAATAAGAAAAGGGAGCAATTTTACATGCTTATGTGGCCGCTGAGGATTTGCAGCAGGGTGGGAATCCTTGGGGGAAGATACTGCTTGGAATGTGAGCGAGGTATGAAGACAAATATGGAATGAACCGAGCACCTGAAAGCCATTTACCAGCCACTTGTTCCCGACTCCATTAGTGGTGCTTCCTCCCGGCCTAGTCGTTGTGAAGTTAAGTTTGACAATGACATCAGGGCTGTTTCCACCGGGTGGAGGGGTAGGTACCAACGGCTATGATAAAGAATCGACTTTGCTGAAAGGGACTGGAAGTAGTCACTTACCTTTAATTGGTACTCCTGCAATGCACCCGAGCCACCTTCCATAGCACCGCTCTGTGCGATGAGTTGAGGTGTCGTGGGTTCCCACCCATAGGGGGCTCCCTCGTAGCACAATATGGAATACGCCTCGGTTCCGTTATAATTCGGATTCGTGACAGTGGTAGTGTCGCCGAGAAATTTACTTGGATAAGCGATCCAGTAGTTTGCAATCGGTTGGTTTGCATTGAGGACGACTGAATATCGCTGGCCTGCCGAAATAGACAGGGATGTGGCCGTCACTGGCTGATGGTTGACTCCATCCACCTCGATGACGGTGAAGGAGTGGGCTTCAACCGCAAATCTGAAGGGAACTATAGCACTCATGTTAATGAGTCTAAACCTATAGCGCTTCCCTGCCAAATTTATTATTATGAAGACACGAGTAATAAATGCAATCGATACAACGCACCTTTCTGGACTCTGATGATCGCCCTTTGGACCGCAGGACCACCACTATAACGACCAATACCTGATCGCCAATTCATCAGTCAATGAGTCGGTTCATAGCTAAACTCAACGTAAGGGGATACCATTCATCAGGTTTGAATCAGGGACCGGCTCTGCAGTCACGTTGGCAATCCAGTCCGCTGTGAACGACTAATTTCCAGCACTGACAGCTACAAGAATTTCATAGCTCTCACCAGCCAATTGTTCTGAATACTGCTGATACCAGTCTGTCATAGAAATGATAGTGGAAGGATTGTCTACGTCATAAAGATGTTTGTGGGGGTCCTCCGGATCTGTTGAAGGTGGGACATAAGATACGACTGTGCTTAGACAGGATGAATAGAGAACAAACCATATATGATGAGGGGACCACGTAGGCCGTCAATATATTGTGTGCTAATATGACTGTGATACCTGTGATAAATTATGGTCATACCATCCATGTTTATTATACATCACCACAACACACCAGAATGTACCGGCCTGCTCCCCCAGTTCGAGATGGTACGGGTAATAATTACTATCGACACAAGATATTAATGCATTCCGATTTGCCACGAAAGGACATACCCAGGAGCGATCGGGCACTAAGATATTGAAGAAGTCAGTAAAGTTGAATCAATATCACGAAGAGATATCGCACCTGCGTGACACCTGCAGGTCCGTCATCCTGCGCCCACCTCCTCTGATACTATGAAAGCGTTTAGCTCATAACCAGGAATGCTAAGAAATTGAAGCCCACAATGCCGTGCCAGTGGACAGTGGTGCTGCGACGCATAAACGGATCCTACACAGAGGTCAGATACTACCAAGGAGGGTTTCTCGAACAAATTACTGTGAGAGAGTTCGTGACGTTCACAATCAACGTGTCTCCCTTAGTTGCGATTATCACTGGACCTGGGGTGATACCATTGACCGTGACGGCAGAGCGTTCAAAACCATCGGGTGCTACGAGTCCATTGGAAATGTCGAGTGTGTAGTGGCGTAGGCGGGCCAACGCCATACCAGACAGTAAAAGGAGCGACAGTGAGAACGCACGCATATCGACAAGTACCTTAGAGAGCTGGAGGAGTGACTTGCTAACGGAGTTGACCAAGTCTCGTGCGCACCAGCTTATAAGATTTGAGTCAATGTGCGGCGTGCTGGCTGGCCATTGAAACCAATCTCGGGTGCATCGATCATGTGAGACTGTCAGCCCAGGCAACCAGCAGCGAGACGGCAGCATTCTGGTCATAGTTAACAAATGACTTCTATGTGCTCCCCCTTCAAAATGCTCGGTGTCAAAGGTCAAAGCGTAGAGCAAATCACGTTAGTTGTACTTTCAAGCCAAATCCCCCGTCGGTGAACTCCCAGCTGTTTTACAAGTACGATAAACCCCCAGTGAAGAATAAAAGAACCATTGAAAACAATAAGTTCGATAAACAATGTTTTCTCCTTTGAATGAACAGTCAAAACTACGGGTTGGAGATGTTCGGCTGGATACCACCATACTAGCACTGAGTTCTCGAAGGATTTTACTAGAAATGTAGCGATTCTTTAGAGTGCAGTGACTAGCCATGGCAATTCGCAGTCTTGCTCTGACCCTCAGGATTCTGTCGAAAAACAATAGAATTTAAGACAGTGTAGCAAACGCTCGCCCTTCCATGCATCAGCTAAGTGGTTTGGGAACTTGAGGACAGAGATGATTGTCCATATTCTTTACATGTGAGTCCAGTCCTTTGGTGCAGGTACGAGTGTCGATCATAATCTAGGACAAATGGGAGCCGCAATAATCATGACGTTTCAAAGAACTCGCAGCTGAGCGGGAATTTTGGCACGTTGACTAGAATATAAGAGTATCAGCCGAAACCTGGTTCAGACGAGGAAGATTCAGTAGACGAGGAGAAATATTGAAGAGGACACAACATAGGTAGCAGAGAGTCGATTTGTTCCGAGGATGACAGCTCGGTCGTAAGAAACGTGCAAGTCTGATGTGGCAACCAGCGATTATTCATGCAGTGGATAAGAGTCAACTACGGTTGGCGTACTCGAGAGACCAATCGGAGTTTCCAGAATCAGCGCTTACACTATAATATTCATACTAGTGTACTCTTGGATGGATTAGAACGGGTAGAGATACCCAGGGCCAAGCCCGTGGTGCATTCTCTGATAGAAAGGAAAGACAGAAACAAATCCGGGGGCCTTGCTGTTGAAGCTTTCGCAGAATTGTTGAGTCCCGACGTTACTTGAGTGCAAGAGGTAGTTAGACGCTAGTGTTTTTTTTGTCTTCGCACTACATGGAATATATTTTCCGCCTCTATTTCCGACACTCACATAGAACTATGCCTTAAAAGACGAAAAATTGGAGTAAAAAAGAGGAAAAGAAGAACAGGTTATCTTATCAATTACCAACCCTTTGTGACACTGGAATGGGCAAAGTTATTTGATGAAAGAAAGTATAATCCCTCCCGGAGATCCTAAACCCACAATAACAAGTGAGCGGACCAGCGGGAGGGGTAGAAACAGGGCAATCTGAGAGTGAGGGCATAACCTTAGCATGATGGTGGGGGCAGGCAATACAGGAAAGGAGACACATACGAAGAATTAGAATTGTTCTCTGTATTTTGCAGTATTTTCATCCGCAGTACCCTCCCAGCTTGTGCCTTCTTGTACACAGGCCTTCCAGGTCTCCAAGTTCCGGCCAGTAGAGAATATTTGTGAGATTGTATCAGCGTCCAAGATAGTGATAGTCGTGCTGTCAGGTGCTGGTTGGCTTGAAGTGGTATTCACTACAGGCCCTGTATTATCAACAGCATTCCCACCACCAGAATCTAGAACTTTGGGACTAGACAGGATCCAGTCTTGGGGTTGTATACACGAGGGACGTCGAGTGGCTGGACAAAAGGCCAGAAGCTGCGTACTCGCTGCTCATGTACAAGGAAGAGGGCTGGAAAGGGGTCATGGCGGTCATTCATGTTCATGGGAATGGCTTTGCCATGGAATGATGACAGATCGTCGACTTCAGACATACAGTGGGAACGTATCTTATGAAAAAATAATGTTGGCTGAATAGTTTGTGATGTACACCGCACATTGATATGCTATTTCTAGCATGTCGGGCGCTTCTAGCAAGTTCGCCGTTCCAGCTGATAAGGTGATATACCAAGGCAGACACTCCCCTTTATAGAGGGATAGGGGGACGAGAAAACTAAGAATGAAGCTGTAGGTGACTGCAAGAGTAATGTGGAGTTTGCAAGAGGTCGATAACATGGAGACCTCTATGGTGGAGGGATGCAGGACCAACCTCATGGTGATGATATTCAGCGCGCATGGCACAAGATCAGCGGGAGAAATGATCCAGGGAGTAACGGTCACTGATAAAGGTAAGCATGGCCTGGGATGGGGAACTAACTCACCGCGATACATGTCGACTCATCTTCCTTGAAGGTTTTTGTATCCAAAAACTCCAGTCTGAGCAAAGACAATTTTGTCAAAGGCTCGAGCATTATCCGATCGGAAAATAAGGGGTACCACCGATGTGTGCTGGCGGCCGAAATGACACCATAGTGGCACGAAAAGGAACGAGCACACGACCAGAAGAGTCGGTTGAAGCTAAGCTGGGGCCGACAATCTTATCTATAACGTCATGCTGTTCCCAGATATAAAAATTATCAGTTTCTTCTGAAAACAAGGTGTGAAAAAAATGCCCGTAGCGTATTTGTTGAGACTGAGTACTTGGAGGTAAGAGATCTTATTTCCCTGATCAGTTATTAGCTTGAATCAGTATGGAAACATTGATCTCGGAGGTATAGTAGATATTACGAAGCAGAGCTAACAAAAACGAGGAGAGTGGAAAGAATTTCATCAAGCATAGTTACTGATGTCATCTGAAATGAGGGGATGATTAGGGAAAAGCATGAAAAATTCATCTAGATGTACTACTACCTTTGAACTCACATACAAGTCGAGAGATGGCAGTTACGGTCGCACTAATCATGTGCGGTGCTGCGCCAGCCAAGCCGGCGGCTACCATCGTCATATATTCCTCGATGCTGGCTTGTACTACAGGTAATGTCAAGAGATAGACTTCAGAGAGCAAAAGAAACACACCTTCACCGGCATTTGGACTATCTTCTTCCATCCCGTCCAGGCGATGCCTCTTGACGACACCACCGTCTTTCATCTTGCCCCCCATGACAACGACTAAGTCAAAAGCAGCTGACCGAGTTCGCTCAGCCGGTTCCTTGGTCGCAAGCACCGCTTCGGGTATGAGGCTCGGAATCATATGTAGCAACGTTGAAGGAAGAGATGGCAGGAGTAGCGTAAGGAGGGTAGTACGATCCTAAATGCATACAGCACGTCAGGGACAAGGCAAAGGAAGATATGGTTACATACCCGTTTAGCAGCGGCACCCACACCATTGACACCTTCTACCAGCTGCTGTAATACAGCCTCCGTATTAAGAACAGCACTCAACTTCTTTCTCTGAATCAACTTGGATAATACTCTATAACCACCCTTTTGTACTCTTGCATTAGCATTGCCGATTACAGCACTCGATGCACAGAGCTCCCAAAGTTCCTTGCACTCCGTGAGAGGAAGATATGCCAGTAGGAAGACAAGTAAATCTTGTGCTGTGAGTATCAGGTTTGCAGTATTCTCGCCATTGGTTTTTGACAAGTTCTTTGG
>QFEC01008801.1:4115-21777 GCA_003316585.1 Gomphus bonarii
CGTCCTAGTGTCATCGAACACGTCACTAGAGGGATCCTCTTCTTCTTCTTCTCCCCGCGCGAGTGGACTGGTCACTCGGATAGGATGAGTCGAGTCGTGTTGGTGTGGGGTTGTGGCTGTCGCCGTGCTATTGCTTGACGAATCGCTGTATGTCATTCCCGCGGCAGAGCACCGGCTGCCGCTAGCACCAGGCGCACCTAGGTTCCGATATATGGAGGCAGCGGGCCCATCCAAGGCAGGACTATCAACGTATCCTCCCGCTCCAAAACGCACTACGCTCTTGTTGAAATCTTGTACGACGCCAGTTTCGGCTTCAGAGAACGTAAGGTGGCGGCTGGCACGGTCGTCCAAAGGACTCGGAGCTGGTGCACCAGGAGACCCCCAGCTCGAAGCACGCATGGCGGGGGTCAGCCCATGGTCCTCATTGTTACGCAGGACGTCGAGAGTTTCTGCGCTCATCTTGTCTCGCGGTGGTTGATCATTTTGAATGGGACTCCGCCCAACTCTCTTGATAGCCCTCTTGAGACTGCCGGAACGAAGAGCCTGGGATATGCGCATCTTAAGTCTGCTGCCGGTGACTGGCTGCTCCTCGGGGGTTGTAGGACTGGACACGGGAGAGATCGAGGCGTTAGACCCGGGAAGTTGCAGTGAATCTGACTGTCGTCTAGAAACCCGTGTTTGTGGGCTGGACCCAGTGGTGTACAAAGCGGTCGAATGTCGGGTTCTAGGGCTTGGCTCAAAGCGACGGTCGATTTGGCTGGAGGGATCGGACATGGACTGGCTATGCTGTGGACTGCTCCCTATGGAGTTGCGTCTCTGATCTGTGGGGGCTGGGAGGGTGTGGATGTGCGTAGGCGATAAGTTAAAGCGCTTCAGCTGGCGATCCATCATGTTTCTGGTACGAGAGCTAGAAGACTTGCCGATGGACTCATGTTGGGAGGTCTTGGGGCTCAATTTCGTAGAGATGGTGAGCTTAGGCCCACCCGGGGGGGTGCCCCTGAAACTTGTGCGTGAACCGGGTATCAATGGTAAAGGGACGCGCTTGATGGTGTTGGTGAGGCGAGATATCCAACCAGGATAGGAAAACCGTGCTGGTTTGAGGGCGCGCTTGGTGTCTTCATCTGTAATGATTACGCGAGACTCTGTGTCTGGGGCCGTTTCGCGAATCCATCTTTCCGGTTCTCGGACACCGTCTTGGAGCCATGAGATACGCTGACATACATTATTAAGAGTATAAGCTCCAGATCCATAGTGACTCACCTTCATATCAGCCAGGGTGATGCGCTTCTCCTGATCTTTTTCAAGAAGACCATCGAGAAGGTCAATGATGCACCATCCAATTTCTTTTCCTTCAGGCTTGCGGTCCCTACCACCAGTGGGGACTCGGTCGCTGCACATTGTTTCAGGAAGGTAGTATTTTTCGTTACAAATTGCGCGGAACATGGAATATTCGGTCTGACCCTGCCATGGCGGTGTGCCGAAAAGGAGACAATAGAAGGTTACGCCCAACGCCCAGATATCAATCTGTTTAGTGATCTGTAGCATTTGGGGAGAAGAGGGGGACTTGGGAGAATTGGAGGTTTGGGAGCCACGGCGATGGACTGGGGAGGAAGAAGATGAGGACTCGTCAAAGTCGGAGTCGATGCCGGGGACATAACAAATCTCAGGGGCAAAGAAGGCAGGACTGCCAGCTGTCCTTGTGAGCCCAGCTTCATCATAGAGATTGGGGTCGTCTTGGGAGGAGGCGGCGGCGGCGGTGAAGTGAGAGACGCCAAAGTCGCAGATTTTGACGGACTGGCGGTCTTGAGTCCATAGCAAGTTGGCCGGTTTGATGTCACGGTGGATAATTCCTTGGTGATGCACTGGAGAGCGGGACCCGGTGAGAATTGGGGTGGTGATGGAGAGGAGGGATACCTTACAATACTCGAGCCCCAAAGTGACATCTCGCATAATGCGCTGTACCTGACTGAGTTCCAAGACGGGTTCGTCAAGCTTCTTGCTTCTCCACTTAACTTCTCCGCCTTCGAGGTTTTCCATCACTGGGCAGGAGTAAAAAACAGGGGAGGTGGGGGAGATAAAGGAGAGTACCTAAAAATACTTTCTTGCTGGTAGGGTCGTTGATGACCTCGAGGAGACGGACGAGGTTCTTGTGCGAACACTTTTTCATGACTGCGATTTCTCTGCGAATCTTGGATTCTGTCTCCTGCTGGGCAGTCAACTGGCGCGCCCCAAGACGAGTCGACTTCGGGAGCCTGCGGTTGTGTGGATCGTTGCGTTTCATAATTTTGATGGCCTACCGAGATGTGAGGGAGGGCGTAGATGAGGAAGGGGGAGGGGATACTCACGACGCGTTCGTTTGTTATGCTATCGTGAGCGAGCATGACCTTGCCATGCATGCCCTCGCCAAGCGTTGAGAGAAGTTCGTACTGGTTAATGTAGGGATTGGAGTGCATGTCTTCGGTCTTGTGGATCTTGAAGGTTTCTATGACGTGGTGGCGGTCCATCGTAGGCGGGGGAGAATCATTGAAAGAGGGTGGTAAGTTTGGCGACTGCACTTGAGTGATTTATACAGTGTTTGCACATATTTACACCCACGTTTGGCTTCAATAAACAAATGACGTTGAATGGGCAGGAGAGACTCCAAATTTCCGAGCTACACTCTACTGAGTACTCTATGCCGAAACATCATTTCCGGAGCCATACACAGGATATGCAGCACAGAGTCATTTCTGGTAGTGGTCAACCATAGCTCCCAACCATTCATTTAGACTCAGACACGGGGCGACTCGGTCGACGGTGTGAAGCGATGCCGGAAGGGAAAATGATAAGCTCGCCTGCACTCCCTGCGTTATCGGCCGTACAGTGGGGCCACGGAAGAAATTTCTGTGCGCGAACTCTTGGCTTCGCTTCGATTGATTATCTCAGGGCGTGTGACTATATCGAGCCAGATCCTCAGCATGTCCAAGCGCGAGCGAGTATCTTATAGCATCCGGCTGAGCAGAGACGAAATGCACAAATAGAGAATAGCCCGGTGGCCAGTGGCGTTGATGAGAAAACCGAGATGTTAAGAAGGCGAAGAGTGATTAAAAAATGCTTCCGCGGCGGAAACTGAATGTTGAGGCGACTGCTCATCAGAACGATAAAAATGGGCAGCTCCCCTGAGCCCCCTCCACGGCCGAATCCCGCTCGGGTCTCAGAAATCCAATCGTCACTTTCTTCCGTTACACGCCGCATATCTGAGGCATCACTCCACTCGCAGCCCCCGACGCTCGTCGCCGTGTCCAAGTACAAGCCTGTATCCGACATCGTTGCCGCCTATGACGCCGGCCAGCGAGATTTTGGCGAGAACTATGTCGACGAGCTCCTCGCCAAAGCCCCTGTGGTGAGCCGGTGTCATCCCTGAAATTGTCGTGTTTACATCTGCTTTCAGCTGCCGTCGGACATCCGGTGGCACTTCATTGGCCACCTGCAGTCTAATAAGGCTAAAGCCCTCGCAGGTTCGTAGTTTGCCGTTCAGCAACGCACATTCATCCGCTCACGGCGTTGCCATGTGATCGCAGCCATTCCAAATCTGCACATGCTCCACACGCTCACCAGCACGAAGCTCGCTAACATCCTCGACAAGGCACGCGCCTCGTTCTCCCCCCTCAACGTGTGTATTCAGGTCAACACGTCGGGTGAAGGCTCGAAATCCGGTCTCTCCCCCCCCGACATGGGCCAGGCCTCTCTCTCGTCTATCCCCTCAGACGACGGTCTCCTTTCCCTAGCGTTTCACGTTGTCACATCTTGTCCTAACCTCCGACTCACCGGCCTGATGACAATCGGCTCCCTCGAGAACTCACTCAACGCTGGCGATCAGAATAAAGACTTCCATACCATAATTCGCACCAGAGAAGTTCTCTCAAGCTATTTAGGGCACATCCTACCTTCCCCCGGGAGTAGGAATGACCGATCAACGTGCGAAGATCAGGATGCCGGTCTGGTTCTCAGTATGGGCATGTCCAGCGACTTTGAGGCAGCTATTCGTGCAGGAAGTGGGATAGTACGCGTCGGCACTGGAATTTTTGGAGAACGACATAAAAGAATGCCGAGGTAGCGAGCCCAAGTAGCGGACCACCCTGATCGAAAGTTCCACACCTCATTTACACTCGCTTTGCAGGTTTAGTATTTACGCATGTTTAGACGCTTTCGTATCGATTATTACTATCGATAGGCTTTTGCTCTAGTATCCATAATTTAGGTTCTTGCACCACTCGTGGGATCCTTAGCCTTCTCCAGACTCCCTGCTTTCCTAGTGATACCGACTCGAACCCTCGTAGCCCCTTAACGATCGCTTGTACTTTCCAGACGGACCTTGGTGACTCCGATCCATCGTCCTTCCGCGTGAACCGATTCAGATGTTCGGTTATAACCCAATCAAACCCCTCGAAATCCTCGCTTCTGAGAAGGTTTTCTGTCTTGTTGTAGCGAACCTTCCATGGATCGTGTCTTGATACCAAAAAGCTCGTGGGCGGCGCACGTTCGTGGAGGAAGAGCGATGCCCCCGTTTGTGCTGCGTAGTTGTCAATATGTACTGAGACTTCTCTTCCCGCTTCAGATCCTGCAAGAAGCGATCAATCACATATCGATGCGCCGAAGGTAAGCCTCACCCCGCGTATCAGTTTTTTCAACTAAATGATCGAACGTCCATAGAGCTTCGCCTCCAGGATAATTAGCCATGGAAGCCTGGGCGAGAAGTACAGTTGCTATCACATTGACGCCAAGAAGGCCAAGGAGGACGACCTTTAAGAAGCCGCGAGATACAATGTTGTATTTGCTATCTATCCGCGTGGTAGACCTAACCGAGACTGATTATAGATCAGGGTGCTAAGAACCATAAGGTACTTACAGCCAAGCCGCGCCTCTTGCTCCAATGATATTCCATATTGGTACAACATACACGACAAATCGCCACTCTTTATGACCGAGACAAGATAAAAGTGCCACAGAAGTAATGCAGGGAAGAAGGAGCGTCCACATTCTTGCATCGGCGAGTAGACCTATGACAGAGAGAGGAAGCGCAGAGAGAAGAAGCTTTGGGAGGTGAAGAGTGAAATAACTATGAGGGGGAGATGTCTAATAAAGGATCAGTTTGAAAGATTAATAATTCATGTATCGCCACGCTCACCCCCCATTCAGCACTCTTGCCCTCGTAAACGTTGAAATAAAGTCCAGAAAATTCTGGCCATAGCGCCCTCTGATTCCAGAAATATGAGTCAACGAACAGCGTCAATGCTGCATAACAGAGTGAGAAAAAAGTCCGCATTGGAGCCTTGCGACAGACCAACCTAGCGATATTATACCTGATATCATCCCGGTCTTGAAGAGTGAAAGAAGCGTTGTTCGCCTCAGAAACAGGCCCTGTAATGCGAGGGGGCCTAACACCAGAACGACTTCAGACCGTAAGGTTACAGCGGTGAATGTAAGAATGGCCATCGCCATGTCAAAATTCCTTTTACGCCCCATGATGATGAGTGAGTACGCAATATTCACTGTAGAGTTTCCACATCATCGGCATCACTCGTAGGAAACGAAAGCAATTGATAAAGGCACAAGCTACCAGGATATAGAGCGAACATGTTAGGCAATGTTCTTCCCATCCAGAACGGTATATGAAACTGGGTGCACGTGAGCAGCATAAACATCATGGATACTCGGGAGCCAAAGCGACGTGCGACAGCACGCTGGAGGTGAAAGAGACCGAACGCATTGACAGTGACGAGGGTCAGTCGCACTAAGTAACCCAGACACCGTCAATGATGGAAACAAGACATGCGAAAAATTCGACGTGCCTAGCACTTGGAGCTCATACTTAGAACGGAGAGGAAGAAAGATTCGGGTGACAAGGGCGACGGCTTGAGTGACGTAGCTCAGGACAAGACTGCCAATGAACGAGCGAGGGACGACGCCTGGAAACACAAAGTGATCATACTTTCTGGGCTGAACATGTTATTCTCCAGAGATGACCATCAGAGGAGATCGCACGTTTAAAAGGGCTGAGGACGAGGGCCCATGGAAAATAATATCATGGATTGCATGTAAGTTGAAACTCTCTTCCACTTTTGTATAAGGAGCCAAAAAGACGTATAACCATCCGAAAAGGAGGAACAACATAGAAATCAAGGCGAGCTTGGCTTAGTCACACGGTCCATTGTAAAGTGAGTAAAGTCATTATATTTCTTTCCGAGAGTGCATAAAATACGAGATAATAAAAGAAAACATAACACAAGAGGAAAGCGTGTCTAAGATTGCGCGGTGGCAAAAGCAATAGCAACAGTCTGTACACAGTTCAGTTGACATCGATGCATCAGTTGGAGAACAACTTACATCAGAATGAGACAGAGAAACATGTACTTTATTGATGTTCTTCCCTTCAGCAGCTTCTTTGGCGTCACCGTGCAAAATAACTTGCGGAACACCAGTGGCATCAGGAAGGATTTCGATGTCTTTCATCGGGGCACCAGCTCCTTTGGATGGAACACCCAACGCTTTGAAAATGGCTTCCTTACCAGCCCAACGTGCGGCAAACGATGCTGCTGGGATAGGTTGCGCGCGACAGTATTCAACTTCTGCGTCAGTGAAGTTTCGTTGAATGAATGTAGGGTTAGAGGAAGGGACGGCTGATATAAGTTCTGGGAGAAAGGTGAGCGAGACAGCGGGAATGCGTGAAGTACTATATACCTTGATCAACTCCTACACCGGCTGTGTCTCGTTGAAAATCTAACAGTGCGGAGATCGTTTTGACATTGGCTTCTTCTAGAACGCGCGCGGAAGGGAGATTCTTAGGGAAGGAGTAGCTACCCAGCTTGTCCAACTGCGTTCTTGCTAATGGATTTAGTAGCACAGGTGTCTCGAGCTCCGGTGTGTAGGGAGGATGGTCTTTAAGCTTGACGAGATTGTCGTTCGTCATCATCTCGGTCATCGACTTGTACGACGACAGTGCACGCGATTTATTCAATTGCTTGTACATTTCATACTGCGCTGGCTCCATTGCAGCAAAGAGGTGGCGTGGATGGATGATAAGAGCAGATCCTCCCACTTGCCCGAAACCGAATGACGTCTATAAGTAAACATTAGGAAGGGTCCACTTGCAAACAAGGACTATGCCACACACCATCAACCCAGCAGTAAGTCCATCTGTATGAAGGGGCTTGGAAGGGAACAAGAGATGCTCCCACTGACGGAGTTCTTTATCGACATTATCGGCATTCCGGTTTCCTGGGATGATACCGGAGACTAATGTTTGGCATAGGCCAATCAACTGCCATGCGGCTGAGCCACCTTTCGAATGACCAGTAAGGCTCTTCTGTGCCATGACGGGGACTGCATTTCCTGGGGTCCGGGAAATTTGGCTGAATATATCGTTATATACGTGGGTTTCATTTGCTTCCTACAATGACGATCAGAATAAAAGACGGGAAAATTGTGAATGTTCGCACATTTGCCATCGTACTTGTGCCGTGGATCGAGATAACACCTGGCCAGGCGGTCAGCACGCAAGCTAGACTTTGGCTTAGCACGAACCAATGTCATCAGCATTTAGTCCCCACACAGCCAAAGCACGGCGGAGTGGAGCAACGCGAGAATCCGTCCTTTCCAACATGCCATACGTCGCCTGAGCAACCTTTTCTTGACGAACAGCTTCTTGTTCAATGTCTGTTTCACGCGACGCAATATAGTCTGATCCAATCGTCTCTCCATTGCTCTGGCGGGAGATAATTTCCTCGCGCAACAAGTCATGCTCGTTGGAGATCCATTCAGAAATCTGTTTCCGGCGGAAGGCGAGCTGTCTTGAACGGTATCCAATTTCAAGGAAAGGAGATGGTTGTGATTCGGCAGCTTCACGTGCAATTGAGACCACTCCACGACCTGGTGCTGGTACGGAGCGACCAGCCTTATCACTGCGATCAAAACACCAGTGAGGTTCAAAGATCTGTGACATGGACAAGACTTACGTGGATGTAGACGTGAACGCGACGATGCTTCTGATTGGAGCCCCCATCTCAAGTGCCAGCTTAGCATTCATGACCACTTGGACACCACATCCTTGACTCTCCATAAACTGGTTATAGGAAACAATCAGAAAAACCTCAAAAAAAAAAAAAAAAAAAAAACTTACGCCAGCTCGGGTGCTCGTCGTAGGTCTCGAAAACTCGGTTGGCTCACGTCCTGCAGCAAATTGAATTATAGAATTGCTGGTGGCTTTCATGTTTGCAAATTCGTATGATCCTTCTTCAGAGAGGTCGTCGAAGCCTCCAGCGAGCATGACCTTCGCTTTGCCGCTAAGGATAGTGTCGCATGCAATATCTAGGGATTGAAGACCAGTTGCACTACATATGCCCATCAATTGCTTGAAAAACATTGCCGCGAATCTAGGGACATACCAAGCACCGACAGGAATTTTTATAGGTCCAGCAGAAGAAAGTAAAAGCATATTGATCCATCCCGCTACGGTATTGATAAATCTATTCCATGCTCGTCAGTGGATGGAATGGCTCAGACAAGTTAAACAAACGAGTACTGACGTCTCTTGTAAAATGTCCCTTTGTATGTCCGCTTCCTCCCTGCGTTCTCTAAACATGGCTGTGAGGCTGGTCACTCCTCCCATACCACTTCCAATGCTAATTCCAACTTCAGACGGATGGACATATTTGTACAGCTCGTATGGATCGGTGACACCTGACATAATAAGAGCCTCCGCGGCGCAAACGAGTGCCCAAAGGGCCGTTCGGTCTGTTTGAGCAATGATATCATCAGGAATGCCATAACGACTCGCGTTCCAGCCAGTGGGAATCTGTCCTGCGACCAAAGTGCTGAAAGGGGTTGCCTTCGGAACCCTGACCAGAGCACCTTTCTTTAATTTAACAAAGGACTGCTCGCCATCTTTGGTCCAGACATCACACTTGTCTCCATGCTGGAGCTTGAAATCCCTAGCCTCCTCCTGAGAGACCTCGATAGGTTCCAGATCGTGAATAAGTTCAATCTCTTGTAAAAAGACCTTCTTTGTTGGATCATACCCCTTGAATAGCGCTGGCTCTGCGAGGAAAGTCAGAAAGATTAAAAAGAATACGGAACGAATTCTGCGTACCGATTAGACGAACTCCAGCATGGTCAAGAATAGCTTTCTCGTATTTGCCTTTGATGTCCTTGTCATCGACTGGTTCATTGCTCTCACCATCTACCCAGCCAACGTAAAGAGTACCATCCTTGAGGCGACCATCGAAGTGTTTGATATAACCCATAATCCAGGCCATTTCGATGCAGCCTTCGATAGTAAACTCTCCGAAAGCCTCCATCTCCCAACGAGTGCGCGAACTACCCCAGGGTCCAACTTCGGCAAAGCCTGTAATTACGATGACTTTCTCCAAGTCAACGAGCCCCCGAAGTTTCGACAATTGCTCAAGAGCACTCTGAGATTCCAGTTGGGGGAATTCGAATTTAAAGTTCGCGCGGGATGTAACTGGCACACTTTGAAGCACGCGTTCAGCCTCGACTCCTTGAGTGGCCTTGAAGTCTAGGGCGTTGTCATTGGTAATGGCGCGACGAAGCTCACTCTGCTGGTTCAATGAGGAGCGAATGCGGGTAGTGATGTCAGCGAGATCCGTAAGACGGTCCATGCCACCATTCAAATCAGCCCAGATGGGTTCAACTTGGGTGATGCTGAAGAGCAAAGGATGCATAAGGCCGAGGATATTGAACGCCATCTCTTTAGACGAGAACGTTCGTACTCCATGAGTCTCAACTTGTTGGGCAACTATGTTTGTTGCAGCCATTACACCTGTGCCTCGAGTCCACCTGTAAGTATGAAAAAATGAAGAAAACAAAGTCAGTGGCAAGTGAAAAAAAAAAGTTTCTAAAGCATACCCAATTACGGCACCCGCAAGACAGAGATATTCCCCCCAACTTTCCGAGCTCCACCTGTTAAAAAGCGTTTCGAGGGAGATTTTGGACTCAGAATACAAACCATCAGATCCAAACATTCCATGGTTGGGAGACAACGGAAGGATGACTTGCGTAGGACGAGTGACGAACTGATTACTGGCCTTCTTCGTCTTGACAGCTCCGAGAAGACGTAAAAGGTTGACCAACATTATACGATGGGCCAACTCGGACTTGTCGTCTAGGCCATCAATCTCGCGACCATTTTCGGGAACTGCAGCGAAAGGTAAGATGTAATCCAGATCGAGACTTAGGGTGCCATAGATATAATCCACCAATGCTTCAACATCCTGCTTTGAGCCTTGATTGAAAGGAACCACCGTGAGAGAAGAACCTCGCGCTCCAAACTTTTGATATATGTCCTGATAGTATTCGACGGTGGCACGGCTGTATCGCGAAGTCGTCACGACGACATGTGCACCACCCGACAACAGGCCCTTCAAGACTTCCACGCCGATGGAACCTTTTCCGACTCCAGTTAACAAGGCGTTTTTGTCCATGAACGTGGTACCTGATGTAGCGATCTCTGTCAGGATATCTAAGTATACACTAGTGAGATTGCTGCTGTATTCCCAATGCATGCCAACACGTCGTTTCAGGTGTAACAGTGGAACCTTATCCGCAGACACAGATGTGATACCGGTAATTTGGGGACGAAGAAATTGGGAAGATGAACGACGGTTACGAGGTGCTCCAACACGAGGTCGATATTCAGATCCGGTCCGCAATGAGCGTACAACACCCTCATAGAGAGCCTTTATCCGGCCCTTTTGTTCCTGGCTGATTCCCGGCTGGGACTTGACGACGCTCCACAACTTGAGAACATCATCTTGAACTTTCTGAATGTTGATATTGCCCGAAATTGTATCGCCGCTGGCCATTTCTTCAACATAGGCCTCGAGTTTACGAACGTTCTCGCGGACGACTTCCGAGTAGATAATGTCACCTTTAGCAGACACCTCAGTACGTGGAGCGGTTGGGAAAGTGACTAGACCGATTTATTAGTTTTTTTTTTCTACGAGACTCTGGAAGATGGTCGCACCGTCTTTGTACAATGGAGGCTGTCCAACAGCTTCGCGACAGTTGTCAATAAGCTGCTGTCCAAATTCTTTCGCCAATCGATAAGTTTCGCCCCGCGTCGGATCACATGTATTGATATGATATTGCATGTAGTCCAACAATGCAGGATCAGCGCGATTCATGATGGCGATGCAACGTGCGGTGATTTCCCGATCGACAGTGGTAAGACGACCGTGGATGATATCATACCACATCAGAAGGGCATCTTGTCTGACCCAGTTCCACGATGAATCGAATTGACGTGCCTTGAGCGGTTCAAACATAGGCTGGATGCCTTCGACGTACACATCACCATGTTCACGAGTAATGCTGTCGAGTTTCGATTGCAGGGAGAGCAAATTCTCGTTTGCTGTGTCGAAAGCGCGCTCACCAGCTCGAGAATCCCGATTGAGATATCGCATATAAACTTCGATTTGCTGCGCTGCGAACCGCTCCTGTTCGGTCTGGAATTTCAAAAACTCCTCGCTGTTGATGACGGCTCCTCCGGAGCCTCCACCAACGGATCCACCTGTGGTACCTCCAGATGATAACGAGATTCCGTTGAGCTGCGCATACGCTGCTGCCATGCTGTCAAGCCATGTTTGTGCCTCTGCTTCGGAACCAAGTCGTTTAGTCGGCTCCATAGTCAAACCAAGCAGAAGTAGGCCGTCTGCACGAGCTGGCCCAAGACCCCACCTCTTGGAAAGATACGTCTTAATCGTAGATAAATTGAAGCCACCGGGCATCTTTCCCCCCACCAGACGTGAAATAAGACCCGAGGTGTGCTTTCCAAGAGTGCCAGCATAGTTGGAGCCTAGAGCGGCACCGAGCTCCTCAAGAGGCAACTCCTCTCCTTTCTCGGGGGCCGATGAAAATTCTAGTTGAAGGTCGCCCAAAATCTCATTCTGAAGCGTTGACTTGCCGCCAACGAGGTCTTTGATGCTCTTTGAAAGAGGCACCTCGCTCACAGTTTTCTTTAACTTCTGGGCGACAATGGTACGCAAGGTATCCACGGCTTTAAGAGGTTCATCGGCAATGGATGCGACAGGACCAGCAGGTGGCGGTACCGCAGACACAGTAGGAGCCGAGGGACTAGCCACGGGTGGTGGAGGCAGTGAACCCTCGTCGGTAGACTCGTGAGTCGCGGGTGCTGGCTCATCCTCGAATTGATAGTAGATCTCCTTTGGGTGTTTCGCATGGCAATAGATGACTCTTGTGCGGCTAATCGAATCATCGCCTTGTTCATACTTTGCTTTCCAAGTCCGGGTGGCCATGCCTGTCAATGTGGGTCCAGGACCAAGTTCGATCATGCGTTCGAAATTAAACTGTGTGAAAAGCCGATCTTGGGTCTCGATCCAGCGAACAGGAGATGCGAATTGGTAGGAAAGAAGCTCTACTAAGATTATATATGCAAGCTTCTGACGTTGTTCGGGACTTGCCCAGTCATCTCGATCCCAGTGGCGAAGGACTTTGTCCAGACGAGGGGATGATGTCTGGTCGTAGACTCGCTGTGCATAGGCCTGGGTAATATCGAACGGTTCAGCAGTGAGATTTGGTACATATTGTCCTATAAGCATATCTGGATCAAGCTGAGAAGGATTAATCTTCTTCGACAAGTCTACACATATGTCAGCAAGAGATAAAGGAAAGTTTAAATTCAATACTCACAGGCTCGGAAGGGCATAACGCCTGCCCACAAATACCTTGAATGGAACGGGACATCGATGCCCGGAAGAGGTATTGTTGCAACACCGCGTTCTAGATGGAGATATCCTTCGGTCTCTTGCCGGGCATATGCTCGTTGGAGACACTCTTCAACGATTCTGGTCAGCTTCTCTCTCACTTTCTCCACCGGGAGTGTCAGAGTGAGCTGGGAACAGAGCGTACGTGAGGAGGTACAAGAAGATCTCGCATCAAAACTTCCCACCTTTGCAATATCCACCTTTTCCACTTTCAAGTAGTTCAATACATTGGTCAGACATTCCAAGGCTACTAGCTCCCCAGCGCAGACGTATTGTTGACCCTAAAACAAATCAATTAAATATGTGAAAATACTGTGGGAAAACTCAATGCTTACCTCAACATTGAAGTTTACGATTTCAAGGAGAACATTGCCTTTGGATGCGATGCAGTCTACAACTTCTCGAAGTGCAGCTTCGTTGAAAGTCTTCGAGATGCGGCTAGGATTGACGGCACACATAGCATAGTTTGACCTATTTCGTGCATCTCGCTCAACTGCACGCTGCATAGTAATGCCTCGATAGAATACGACATCGACAAGGGATGAAATAGGTAGAACATCGGCAATAGAAGCGAGGGCGGAGTATTCCCCGAGGGAGTGGCCTGCGTATGCGCAACCTTTGACGACTAGTCCTTTAGATCTCATATCTTCAAACGCGGCCTTCTCGGTGACGACCAGGGCAATCTGAGCGAATTGGGTGGCGAAAAGGAGACCAGCTGGGTGGGAGAAAGTATAGGCAGGTGTACGAACATCGATGTCAGAAAATAAGGGTAGTGTTTTGACGTTGCCATCTTTGTCCATGGTATCATAAGTCATGTCCATGTACCTTTGACGTATAGCCTGGCCCTTTATGCCGCCAAAGTGCACGGTTTTACTTTTCGGGTTGTTTTTGACGATATCAACAATAGAGAATCCATACACAGTGCGTAGATGTGCATCAGCGCTGTCCCAAACATGTCGTGCAGCCGGAGAGTTGTTGTAAAGCTCCATTCCCATACCAGGCTCTTGTGACCCCTGACCAGTGAAAATATAGACGGTGGTAGGTTGGGCAACCTCTGCTGAGCCTTCAAGCACTTTTTCGCCTCTCTCGTTCATGGTCTCAACACTGACCACAAGGTTGCCATCCCGCATACCGATGTGTTTAAGTTGAACATGCATCCGATCTCCAGGAAGAACCATTCCGACGAATCCGACATCGTACCTAGTCGAAAAAGTCAGCACAATGTCCGCATCAATTCTCGACGACACATACGAGAGAACCCGCTCCGGGCGGCCTTTTGCAACAACATTTTCAACATACTTCCGGGTAGCGGCACTGGTCCAAAGACCATGAGTGATAGTTCCCGGCAAAGAAGCATAGTCTGAGAAGTAAGGGTTGATATGAATCGGGTTGAAATCACCAGAAACCTTCGAGTACGGTTCGTTGGTCAAGGGGGCAGTGATCTCAGCAGGTTCTGCTGTAGAAGTCAGGGAATAGCCGCCAGTCTCGATTAACGTCGGTAATCCCAAGGGTTTTCCATGACGCTTCAAGTAGCTTAAAACGACATTACCATGTGCCTGTTCAACGTTGGAATCCACTGTCGCAACCTTCTTCAACTGCTTAAGCTGATTCTTGGTATATGCGGCACCGGTAACGTTGACAGCTGAAAATGAGGTTTTGTCTTTGTAGGTGAGCTGCGACTGTGTTTTGAAAATGAGAGATGTTCCGTGAAGAAGTGGACTTGAGGAATCATCCCAATGGAACCATTCTTTCGATTGAAGAACTCCAACCTGTGCTTCGGTCTTGATATCAACAATATAATCGGTTTCGTCCACGAGCTCGAAAGTGTTGGCATAGTCTGTAAACCGCCCACGGTACAGGAAGGCGGAAGTAACTTCAATGACAGGTTCCTGATTCCGGCAGACGACACCCTTCACTTTCACTATCTTCCCGCTCTCAGTATTAGTCACTGAGGAGATCTTGGCTTCTGCGCGACAGATGTCTCCGGCTTGGAGGACACGAGCTCCGGGAACCATACGGTATCCGTTAGAGAGATGAACTAGCTTTAACAGATCACCATCCACAGAGTCTGGGAAGATTGCCTGCATAATAGCCTAAAACATGTGTGAGCACAATTTTCATGATAAAAAGAAAAATTACACCGACTTGCCAACCCGTGACAATGGAAAAATCCATCGGTGCCTTGACATCGGCATTGCGACCCGACACAAACGATTCACCTTGATTTCCAACAACAGAGCAAAATCGTTCCACGATTGAAGATTCCACAACAACTTCGGGGCCAATAAAGGTGTCCCGGAACTCGAGTTCTGGTAAGTCTGTGTCGTCTCCGAACCAAAGTTTCCAGTAGAATGCTTTGATACGCTTGTTCCGACCGACCACAAGTTCGTGGATTGGTGCATATCCTTGTTCTGGACGATACTGGAACTCGAAAACGAGCGGGATCGAGGAGTCCTGACGATCCTCGAACAAAGTGAAGGAGATCATCCTTGATGAAGGCTCATAGGTGAGCTCCACGGCCTTGAAGTCGGGATGATGTGAACCAAATGATCGCGCACCACCATAAACCGTGACAGATAGTGGCACATCCTTTTCATACTGGACGGCGACGGTTTGCTTATTGCGGGGAACAAAGACGCGGCGGGCAGGGTTATCAACGTAGGCACCACCCTGAACGATCACTGTGGAGGTCAGGAACGCACGAAGCCAGTTAGCAGATGGACCTGCTAAAAGCTCCAACCACTGGGTGGCATCCGGGATAGGGGAATGCACTTTGTACGTCTTCGAAGAACCGTGCGTTGTCACATCGACACCAGGTAGGGAAGCATCCGCTGGGATACAAGGAGGAAGACCTCCAATGAACTCCTCGCTCGGAATGTGGTTCAGGTCACCATGGTAGAACTGTGTTAAGACCTTCTCAATGAGAGATGATTCAACGTTGCCAAGGAGCTCTTTGATGGGTTCATCTTTCCTAGTCGCATGTTTCACTGCCACGGGGCCTTGCAAAATGCACACACGCTGCGGATCTTGGTCGAAAACAGCATCAATATCCTCTGCAGCCCACAAAGAGTCCTATCAATCGTAAATTAGCAATTAGTGCTGAGGTAACAAAATGTTATGTGTACCTTCTTGAACCAAACCTCAAAGTTGCTGTCAAGAATTGGAATGAATGGCGCAGGCTTCTGACCGGGACGTTGAGAAATCGCCAAGAAGAAGGCTTTGTCTTCGCTACCGAGGAGCTGTTCGGTCGCTTGCGGGTAAGCCTCAAAGAACTCTTGAAGGAAAGGTCCAGGTAGGTCCAAACTGCTGAAAGATTGCAGAATCGAGGGCTTAGAGATCTGTCGGACTCCAGCGAAACGTTCTTCTACGCGACGTAACCAATCACCGACAAGGTTTCGCAAAGATACGTCGACCCAACGAGACTGATGGGGAACATACATTAAGCCGACGAGGCGCAGAGTTACCTCCTCATAAGTCATGTCACCAAGATCGTGCACCACAGTACCATCCTTCTTGGCGCCGAACCAAGGCTTGGAGAAATCCTTGTTGAGTTTCTCAACCACGTAGTCACGGTTCTGCTGGAGCCAAGCCGCACGCTTGTCTTTAGCCAAATTGAAAACGGTGTTGTCAAACTCTTTCCACAACTTAACAGCACGAGTAGCAATCTTGTGGATCGGTTCGCCCAACTCTGAACGCACAGTGAGAATGCCACCCGTCTCCTTGGTATATGTAGCTTCCCATTCAGTATCATCAACTCCAGGAGCGGCCACGATGAGGCTCTTGACTGATGAGCTCGTGTGGGCTTCTTTCGCGACCATAACTCGGCTGGCAAAGAGCAGACCATCAAAGGGCATGGCTTGAACGCCGTATCGCTCCATAGACCACTCTCCAGTGAGATATGGATAAAAGTCATCTGCGCCTCCAAAGCCTGATCCTGCCACCAACGAAATATTCGCTTGCTGGCGAATGGAACCGTACGTAGCGAGAATTGGCTGGTGGAAGTCTTCGCAGGAATGGTGACCGCCTGCTCGTCCGCCTGTCCACTGGAGGATTACGGGGAAATCAGGATTGGAGGCTGCGATACTGACTACTTGTCGGATTCCATCTACGGAACCAGGCTTGAAAGCCACGTGCTTAATACCCGCATTGCGAAGCCCTGAGATGATTTCCGCTGCCTTTTCGGTGCTAGGAATACCTGCAGCGACACAGAAACCTTCGACGGGAATACCCTCCTTTCTCATCTCTTGCCAAAGCGGAAACTGGAAGCCAAATTGGCGAGGATTGATGTAGAGAGAGTTTAAGGTCAGACCAACGCCAGCGGGGATCACTTGCTGTATCTCGGCAACCTTTGCGCGAACGGCGGTAGCATTGTAATGTCCTCCGCCCGCCAGCTCAACATGGTATCCGGCATTGAGAATAGCGCTGACAAAACCAGCCTTAACAGTTGAGGGTGTCATACCAGCAACCATGATAGGAGGCTTTCCTAACAATCGCGAGAAAGGAGTGTCGAGATGGACTTTTCCGTCACTAGCAGGAAATGGCGTCAAATGACAGTAAGAATATATGAAGAGTTACAAACCTTGTCTTAACCAAACGGGGTTGATACTTCTTGCTCCACCACTCCTCATACTTGAGGTTCTTTGCATCGTATAATTCCGAACCTCCCTTACCTTTCTCACCAACGACCACGACCCGTACGCCCCTCCCTTCTAAATTACGGGCCGTGAGACTACCAATTCCACTTAACCCTCCGGGCCCGAAATCTACCGCATGTGTTGCTGTTGGGGCAAAACGTGTCGCCTCGGACCAATGAATTGGCATGGTGAAAATCTGATCGCATAATGATCGAGTGAGCGAAATCTCCAACTTCGAAAGATCAGAAC
>QFEC01008801.1:22215-32369 GCA_003316585.1 Gomphus bonarii
AATCGACATCAGTGACCTTTGCTGCTGCATCCTTGAGATATTCGCTGTGATAGGGGACTCCTACAACCAAGAAACGGACGGAAAATACTGCCTTCCGCTGGGAAAATGGTATTTTGCTCTGATCCAGTCCAGATGGTGCACGGACTTTGCGCAGACTGGTAACAAGTCCATAAAGCGCACGGGCGGGACCAGTTATGACAAATGCCCTGGGTCCATTGTGGAGGGACACGAAAAGCTTGGACTTCTCGGGCAGGTGTGCATTCGTTTTTTTGATAAACTTCTGCAGTTCAGGGAGAGGAAGGCCCGTAACCGCAAGCATGGGGCTTGGGGTGCCTTCGCCACCCTCAACAGAGTCTTCGACGATTGACGACTCGACGGAAACTACAGGGAAAGCCTCTTGACCCCTCAATCCACTGTAGAAGAGCCACTTGAGTGCCTTCTCCGTATTCTGGGAGAACAAGTCAAATGTGGCAGAGGCGGAAATCACAACAGCAGAAACAATGCCCTGCGAATGACCAGTAGCTCCAGCGAAAAGATTACGCATCTCTCCCAGGGTTAAGTTGGCTACCCGTGTCGCAATGAGGTACTGGGTCAACTGCGTAAGACCAATGAGAGGGAATGAGATGGGAATGGAGGCCAAGTATTCTACTGAAGGCCGTGGGGTACTGCCGTCGAGCCATGCAAGGACATCGAGGCCATAAGAATAGAAAGCGAAACCATCGTCATTGGCCTTATTGGCAAGCTGCACGAGGACACGACTTGATTGGTCGAGAAAAGGGGCCACGTATGGCTTGTAAATATCATAGAGGGACTGCAATTCATCAAAGTAAACCTCATTGGTACCCTGACCGCCGAAAATCGCATATACAGAGGCCTTGGACTGGGAAGCGGCATTAAGGAGTGCAGACGGAGGAGGACGGGGAACTTCTAAGGCATTGACGTGGGATTCTAATGTAGCCAATGCAGAGAAATAGGCGGCAAGGACGTCCTTGCGCACCGAGGCGTCATACAAGGCGGCAAGTGAATGAACATCTATGGTCGTGAGGTAGGTCGACGTGAAATGACGGAACACGGTAAGAAGAACGGATACGTAGTGCGACGACTGATCCGCTTTGGATGCTGCGAAACCAAGGAACTTTGCGAGAAGCTCCACTTCAGCTTCACCAGCACCCTCAAGTTGCTGTGCTGCATCGACAGCATCACTCATTTTGGTAGAGTGCACAAACTCCTCCCGCAGAATGTCGGCAGCAACCCAGTCACACGACTGGATAGAAACAGGGACAGAAACCTGCATAAATGCGCATCATTGCGAGTATATCATAAGCACATGAGTCATAAACGGTAGTAAATACGATGAGATCCAGTACGAAGCATGTACTCACTCTAATCCCGCTAAGTTGAATTATTAAAGGACGTGTAGTGATAGCATCCTTCTCGCTATGCACGGTGTCTCCATTGAGGCAAGGCATTCTAGTATATGTAGTGGAACGAGGTAAATGCTCTATATATGTCGTGGTAATACCGGGACAAGATGAAAAGGCAGGGCTATATGGCGTGGCTGAACGAATGTTAGTTAAGGCCGTGTGCCGCGGCGAACAGAACTCACTGCTCCCAACGTAAACGACTGCGATGGCAAGGGATAAGGGTGAAGCCTGGGAGTGTTAAGCGATTTTGATCACTGGTTTTTTATGCCTAGGAAACTCCTTGGGGCTGGGGAGTTTGAATGCCGGCAAGCGCCGGCGCTTGCCGCTAAAAGTGCCTGGTCCACTTTCCAGTTCCCCAAGCTGTCAGGCTCATTCCCATCATCACACCGCTTGTGCTCTGACGAGACCGCCGTCAGGTACCGACAGCAGCTACAATAGGTCCGGTAGCAAAAGGGACGAGTTTCCTTGATATGCCTTATATATCCTCAGATCCGGTCTGGCATTCATCACAGATCACCAGCTGACCACAGCCATTGTCAAAACCACCAGCATTGCATGTTGGATGGATCTTTGAAAATCAAATTCGACACCCGGGTGTGTTATTTTTGGGGTCTATAACTTTGTTGTAGAATTGTAGACTCCTAAACAGCCACTCCGACATATCCGGTAGGCTTACGTCCGTGGAGTGCAAGACCCGGGAGGAATTATGGTGAACTCTCTTCCCAATATACTGGACATATTCTGCAACTCTGTTTTTCTGTAGAGCTTTTTAATTACTATGGAAACACTTTGAGATGCCAAACTCGGTGTAGACAGTTTGTTATCGCCCACATCGGGCTCTGCACTTACTATCAGTAGGCTTGCGGTCGAGTCTAACGACTTTTGGTGCGGAAATGCTCATATAAAGCAAACTGAATTGTATTACATGCGCATCAAAAGTTTTAACGATCACATGTCCGACCATGGTCAAATCGGATGAGTATTAGTCGCATTATGTTAATAGCAGTCACAAAGGCAGATCAATTCTCGACTTTCTCGTCCCTCAGAATCTTCTTCAGGTCCTGCATACCATTTGTCAGACTCACTCAATTGTCAGGCTAAAATGGCGATACACACCCGTTCCATATCGTCAAAATTCTCCGTCTTTATACGCTGGATATCCCGCTGGATAGACCTCTCTATGAACGCCATTTCATCCCAGGACTGTTGGTCGTGCACGAAATTTACTGAGATTCCCTGCCTTCCAAACCGCCCCGTGCGGCCTTCGAATGCATACGTAAGAGACCGTTATGGTAATCAAAGGTCAATCTCTTACCAATTCGGTGTAAATACGTCTCCACGTCGGGTTTATGATCAACGGTCAACGGCATGTCGTAGTTAACAACCATGTTAACTTGTAGAATGTCTATTCCTCGTGCAACAACATTGGTGGTGATCAGCACTTTGGACTTGCCGTCTCTGAAATCGTCGATCACTTGATCGCGTTCTCGCGCATCTTTCGCCCCGTGCAGTGATGTAACATGATGTCCCTCGGCCACCATGCGTGACGCAATTTGGTCGGCAGTTTCCCGTCGCTAACATGTATAAAGCAGAGTGGAAACACAAAGCAGACAACACTCACCTTGCAGAAGATGATACTTTGACCAATCGTCAAGAGTCCATACAACTCAACTAACACCTCGTATTTATGAGCCTCTCCCTTGCAATCAAGATATAATTGCTTAATGCCCTCTACTGAGAGTTCTTCCTTCCTCAGTGCGATCTCATTTGCGTTAGGAGCAAACTTCGACGCAAATATCCTCACGTTGTCGGGGAATGTTGCAGAAAATAGTAAAGTTTGGACTCCTTTGGGAATTTGACTGGGTTTAGGAATAAAAACAAGTTCGAGCAATCTCGGCAAATAGAAGACATACTTTTTTATGCGTAATGTGTATTCCCCCAGACTCTGAGCGTCAAGCATGTGATCCGCCTCGTCGAGAACAAACACTTTGAGCCCACTGGGGTTAATTTGACGTCGTCTTAACATATCAGCCATAGTTCCCGGAGTGCCGACTACAATCTGTTGCGTAACTTTCGTGTCTTTCGTGGGAGCGTCTTTAATGGCATAGGCAGTTTGAACTGGTGTGTTCTTCCCCATCTCCACCACTACGGCCATGATTTGGCGAGCCAACTCACGGGTTGGTGCCACACACAGGGCCTATAATAAAGGGAGAGTGAGTCGAATTCAAACCAAGACTGTTGGCTAACTCACTTGAGGTTGGTTCAGGGTAAAATCGACACGACTGAGCATCGTGAGCACAAATGCTGCAGTTTTCCCCGTGCCGGACTGCGACTGCGCAATCATGTTTCTGGGACTATTATAGAGTTCATGGTTCACAAGCAGAACGCCACACTCGATGAAAGGAAAAGCATACGGATTTTGCAACATGAGGGGTAACGCTCGTTCCTGGATTTTCGAAGGCTTCTTGAATCCCATCCCATAGATTCCCTTGAGCAGATCAGCATGACTGTTTGCGGTCGCTTCGTCATCCCAGTCCATGTAAAAACATGAATTCACGTACAGTCCGAGCTCTTCAAACGTCTTCACACTATGTAAAGGTGAGTTAGGATCTGCTTGCTGATCTGCAAGGGTGACCTAGTAGGCATCGAAAACAATCAACCTCTGGAGATGAGAAGATCGGTCGGGTGGCATACCATGACATCGTATGATGAGGACTGGAGATTAGTCTCTAAGCATATCGCGTGAATACATGATCTTAGTGAAGGGAGTTGGAGTGCCTCTAACCTTCGCCTTGGGTTTTCAAGCCATCTAGCTTGTCAGCCAATTCATTTGCAGTACTTAACGGTCCTTCGGTGGAATAAATGAACCAGTGGTATCCTAACAAGGGGAAGAAGTGTACCTGGAGGAGCAGCGGTAAAGAACCCTTCCTGGTCCTTATATATCTCGGTCATGGAAATCACAGCTGAGTGAGTACGCGTTAAGTAAGGTGCACGTGATTTTTTAAACAAAATCTTGATCTTGATTCGATGCATATCTCCCAATAAACAAGCTCGAATTCAACTTGTAGTAAATCAATATATTATTATATCGACTTTAACTTGGGATAAAAATTAGTTTGAATAAAATGAGAATAAGTCAGCTGTCTGATCTAGCTGCCAAGGGCAACAAAAATACAAGTATCCAAAAAATACAAGTATGTAATCATGTTAGCCAAGTATCAACTAGCTGCAGCAAAATATAGCAGCATCAAAGTAGCATGTCAGTATTTATTCTTTGAGTAATTACAGCGCTTTCGGATACGCAGCGCGGAGTATGAAATTTACAAAATACTTCCGAAGTAGAAATGCCACCAGTATAAGATGCAAAATTTTGAGGAAAAAATCTCCTAGTATAATTCTATTTAGTTTTTGTAGTTTAAAAAGCAGTATGTAAACATCAGGCGTGGTGGAGTATGTCAGCTATGGAACATGCAAACCTCCTTTTATGGTCTTGGTATCTCACAATCCTATTATTATATGCTATTAAAAATGTAGAATATCTTTACTTACTCCTTATCACTGTTTCCTGCAAAGCCTAGTGTAATGCATACAAGTACAGGCTCCTATGGAGTATTGGGGCTTAAATAAGCTATTGTCAATGGTTTTTCATGTTTTAGTAACATAGTAACATATAAGAACATGGTTGTGCAATAGACTATATAAGGAGGTTTGCATGTTCCATAGCTGATATATTCAACCACACCTGATTTTTATATACTGCTTTGTAAACTACAAATATATATCAAGAGATTGTTTCCTCAAATTTTTGTGTCTTATAATGACGTACTGGTTGTGCTACAACAACATTACTATTTCGGATGTATTCTGTGAATTTCAGACTCCGCACTGCGTACCCAAAAGCGCTGTAACCATTACAGTAAAGACAAGCAAAGTGAACGAACTCGGCAGTTCGTGGTCCGATTCGCTAGACGGATCAGTCGTTTGCAATTAGCCCTTTACTGTAAAAATTGCATCCAGCTCCACGCTATCGCTTTCAAGGTCTCGCATTCAAAGGTGTGTTTTACTGTACTTTTACTATTATCCGGACTTTATGGGTGCTTGAGGGGTAGGATTGAGTCCGTTCGACTATGCAACGTTTATCCGTAGTGTCTAAACGAGTGCAGTCGAGGAATAGTCAAGCTTTCATCAAGGTTGGAGGTTCGCGGTTTGTACGGGTAAGGTTTCATCAAATCTCATTCAGGCAACATAATAATTATACTTACAGCGGCTGACCACCGAAAGCCCTTCCTCGGCTAGTTCGAATACTGCAACGCTATCGCCTCACCCAAGGAAACGGGGCCGCCGTATCTTCCTTCGAACACTGTTGTACTCTTTTGGATTAACGTTAGGAGTATACGGTGCTGGTACTCTTTTGGCGTTCCAAGACGAGCGATTCCATGACTTTTTTGTCGAGTTCGTACCCTACGGAGAACGGATCATAGATTATGCGGCTCAAAAGGGGTGGAAGGGTCATCAGGTCAAACCCCAAGCCGTACTGGACGCAGGCCGCGCGGCAGTTGAAAGGCAACTTGCCACGAGTGGTTTGGTGTCCAGTGCTCAAAAATGGATAGACAAGACAAAGGAAAAAACAAAAGACACTTCACAAAGCGTTCACGAAGGAGCAGAAAAACTTAAAGCCACAAGTGACGCGTTGAAAACAAAGGATGTAAAGCACATCAAGGAGGCTGAAAGCATGGTCACAGCCACAAAGAACGATCTGGATCACCAGGGCATTGCTCTTGCTGAAGAAATTGTGGAACTTACTCGTAAGGCAGAAGAGGCGCTTACTGGGCATGATGTGTCTCCGAAGACGGACTCAGACCCGCCATTTGAACCTGAACCAATCGTGGTCGAATTACCTGAGACGTCGCAGAAGCCGACATACACGGGTAGACTTCCAATAGGCTTCGAAGCACCGCCAGGCTTTGTTCTCCCGTCAACGCCCAACTCGGTTGGTGAAGTAGCCCCTGTCCATCCCCCACCTGAAGCCTCCCCGACTCCAACTCCACTTCCTCTTATTGCTTCCGCTGTCTTAGAATTTTCAGCTTCCGAACCTGTTCTGGCCCAACTCGCATCGACCATAGATAATCTAGCAGCCTTTTTGAATGATAACCCATCAGCTTCCACAAATTCTAATGCCCAGGAGGTTTTAGATACTGCTCAGGCAGATCTTATACAACTTGGTGAGCGCCTTCAAAAGGTCAGAGAAGAAGCGAGAGTTAGGCTGGAAGCGGAACTCGACGAGCAAGCACGGGAGTACTCGCTCAAGCTATTACAGCTGGAGATGGAGGCACAAGACAAAATGGACCTCCAGGAGGACGATTGGCGAAAGTTTGCTGATAACGAACGACAACACATTCTTCAATCGTATCGTGCAAAACTTGAGCAGGAGCTCCGGATACAAAGCGAAATTATTAATGAACGGTGAGTCGGGGATCCTGTTTTCGAGTGCTGCTCTTCACATTATATACCATCATAGGTTAAAAGAAGAAGTTATTGCTCAAGGGATTGAATTACAAAGGAGATGGATTCGAGAAATCAAAGTTCGAGTAGAAGTAGAACGGGGGGGCCGTCTCGCGAAGTTGGACGAACTCTCCGCCAATCTGAAACGTTTGTCAAAGGTTACAATTGATAATTCAGCCTACCTGGATGAAAACCTTCGCTTGCACGCTTTATGGTCGTCCATCCGCGCCTTGAACGCAGCAGTACAAGATTCTTCCGTTCGAAGGCCCTTTCGAGAAGAGCTTCGTATCCTTCGTCACGTGGCTATTGCTGGTGGAGCACGCGAGGATCCTGTTTTCGCTGTCGCCTTGGAAATGCTGGAAAACAGCGATGTTCCGGATGTTGGTGTCGAGCCATTTGCAGACCTCGCGTCTTGGTTGACGACAAGTGTAGTGCCACGCGTGAGCAACGTGGCCCTTGTCCCAGACCAGGAGGCTGGTGTGCTCTCATATATTGCATCAAGTTTTCTCTCATCGTTCAGATTCCAGCGGCGAGGACTTGTCGAAGGCGATGACGTTCTCAGTGTGCTTTCCCGTGCGGAATACTACATGAATGAAAAGGACTTGGATAGTGCTGCGCGCGAGCTGAATCAGGTGAAAGGGCCGGCAAAGGTGCTACTGAGTGACTGGTTAGAAGCAGCTAGAAAACGCCTTGAGGTGCTGCAGGCTATCGAGGTATGTCTTGCCCTCATGCTTGCCCTCACAGCCTGTGACGAAGTTTGTTCAGGTCGTCCAGTCTCAAGCCACTCTAGCATCACTTCTCATCTGATGATAAAACTGATTAAGTAATAGACAAGGTGCACACTCAGTTTTACATTCTAGTTCTCATTGAGGTCATGTCATCTTGTCCAAAGGGGAATCATTTAGATGGGCCTACAGACGGCGGAATCACCTGAGTAATCAAGACCGACTACTGATCAGCGCAAGTTTTTCATTCAATGATAGTTATCAAACAATTATTCATTAACACTTTCACACACAATGGATTCGTCGCCCATATGCATTTCCGACTACCGGACTTTCCAGCAAGACGAGATCTTCCACTGAGAATTGATCTTGCTTCAGAAGGGCTAACATCTTGGAAGCCCGATGAGTTCGCAAAAGATTCGGTGAATCCGAGTCCTACTAGTAGTATATACCTCAAACATTGATAGAGATTCATCACAGAGTTTATACTTGGAAAATAGCATAGATGATAAGTCTTACCGCAGTTACCAATATCCAGTATGTGCGTCAAGAACGAGACGTCGGTCAATGTAACGATTACTTCGTTTCCACATGCATATACAACCTTGAAATTACTGTATATCAGCCAGAGCTATGATGTTGAGACGGAATACAGCCTAGGATTCTGCTAGGATCAACGTCATGCACGTCCACCGAGTGTGACAATATTGTGTCTTGCAGTCCCAGCGGGATATACTACACTTGCACGAAGCACTTTTTCGGCAACTCAAGAACCCAGCGCGGATCGCTACTGCTACCTCAGAACTTTCGCGTTTTTCTTGCAATATATCGTAAATGAAGTCTTTGTAGTGTAGCAAAGTATTTACTGGACAATTCTCAAAAAAGTTTTGCACCAAAATTTATTCAGTTGACAGATGGTGGTATGCATGTATAGGGAGGAGACATGACAGATCTTAAACCCGCTTATTGTCATTTGCATGCGACCTTGTCACAGTCACATTTCCATTCTTATTTTTAGCCAATTTTCAAATCATCATTTCTCAGTCAATTCTTGACAAATTCATCTGAAACTTAAAAAAAAGGAACCTATACTTGGTGCTCCCAGTAGAAGCCCAAAACATTTTTGTTTAAAATGGCATTTTTTGGCCAATCTAATAGTCTACTTTACTTGCATCAAAGAGTTCTGGAGCTCAAACTGGTTGTTCAAGAATTCTGAGAATAATCACTGAGCTTACATAGTATTTCTTATTTGTTCTGGAATCTTTTTTAGATCCAATAATAAATATGTGTAGTCTGAGTAATCAAATAATTTGGAATTATGAAGTGTTAAAATCTTGTAAGATCCCTATTGCTTAGTCATTCAGATTAAGTAGCCACTTCTCCTTTTCAAGTAACTCTATTTCAGTCTATTCAGTCTTTCAAGCCTAGACTGTAAGGGCAACCCCTGAGGTACTCACTGAGGTTATCAAAGTCATGTGACTGAGGCTAGCAAGGGGGAAATCCTAAGAGGAAAACTTAGGATCCCTTGCTAGTGAGCTATGCAACCTATATACTCATTGTCCACTCCCTGCTTCCTCAGCATATCTTACCCCTCAATTGGATCCCAAGGTATGATGGTCCCACAATCTGTATCTGGCATTCCGGTATTTGGGCTGATACCTCAGTTACTTGGTTTGGGATGTCATGTGGTTGGACTGAGCAACTGTCACCTCTCTTATTGCCTGTATATGTGGCTTGGCTCAGTAACCTTCGGTATAGGCAAATCAGTTTGGCATCAGTTCAGGTTGTGAAACAGGTGGTCCCCTGACATCACCCTCTCTTCTAGAGTGCTGCATCCTCAAAGCATGTGCTATGATTGATTTGAAAGCCATTGACCAAATCCTCCAGGGTGCTCCTGGGTGTGAGTGGTAGAACTCTTGTATCTTTGTCAGTGCTATCATATTATCAGGGTTCAGCTTGGAGTTCAGTTTGGAGTTCATCATCAGTTTGTTGTTTCCTGTTTATATCTTTCCATGCATTTCCATGCCTTTCATCTGTGGATTACATAATAAGCACCAGGCTAGGGTATATAAGTTGTGACTGGTGTAATGGTTACCCCTCAGCTTGATCTCTAAGGATTACCATTACACTAGGTGGAAAACCCCCTTATTAGCTCATTAATATTGGAGTATCTTGTTGTTGTGACCTTGTCAATAGCATTGCCCTCACAGAAGACCAAGCTCCCCTTCAGATAACCTCACACATCCTTTCCATCAGTTTCCACCTCATATCATGTCTAACCAAATCCCAGAGGAATATTGGGAGTCCCTGGGTAACCCTGGGATTGCCTCAGAAACATGTTTACCACTCAGGCAAACCAAGTTGAACTTCTACAGCACCAGAATGAAGTACTTCAAGACTAGTTGAGGGCTATGCAGAACAATATGAACATTACTGCCTCAGCTGCAGCAATTGCAGCAACCCAGCTGTGAGGGCGACACTATTGACAAGGTCACAACAATAA
>QFEC01008802.1:0-13775 GCA_003316585.1 Gomphus bonarii
TGAACGAGGCTAACCTTCCGGGGGTATTCGAGGGGTGCACGCAGAAGCAACCGATGAATATAATCGATAGCATGATTTTATCGGTCGGCACCGCTACGAAACGTGCCCAAGGTGTCATTAAAGGGTGGGGCCGGAGCATGTGACTTGCTATTTAGTCTTTGAAAGGAAGGCTTCAAATTGAAATGGATGCAATCCACACACTCTTTACACATCATCGAGGGAACTCGGGAACTCGAAGGAGGGACCTTCGGGCTGCCTCGCAGACTTGTCGTCGTGTGTCTATCTGTGCTAATGTGGAGTTTCTATATGGGACTAACCTGTGTCCATTCGTTAACTGTAGAACTTAACCGCTCGTATTCTGGAATCAGTTAACCCTGATATACATATTCAGCTAGAGAGCGATTAGGCATGATCACATAACTATAGGCAGCTGCCGACTTACCAACTCAAGCTTGGGGTTGGTTGTTGTACGTCAGATGTCCAGGCTTGGGAATCCCGTGCCAGCCGGAAAAACTGAATCGATTTGAAAAAGAACACTTCAGAGTCCAAATGGGGACCCCATGGCTGCCAGGCGTACTTCGAAACATTAGCCAACAAAGAGTGCTCTTCGAACTTCATCGGGATAAACCTCGTGTCTTCTTGTCTCCATGTAATGTTCATAACCCTGTTCGAGTTTCCAGTCTAAAATTATGCCACGCCCTGACGGTGGAATCCACCCAAGTGCGAATCTACGGCATATACAACGACCATTGACGAGAAATGTGGCCGATTATTTATCACCATTCGTGTGTCGGTATCCAAATCCTTGAGACGCTGAATCAATCTGAGCCCAGTGCCTTTAGTTCCTGACGAGCAGTCTACAATCCAACATAAGATCACCGTGCGGTGCATACCGAATATCAAACGGATCAAGAAGCAAGGCAGAGCACGAATCAATGATGTTGATACAACTAATGGCCACTTTCTAGAAAGTCCTTATATTTTGAAAGACACCACCTAAACATCTCTGCTAGTACAGGTTGTTATAAGGGCAAGATAACCTTAATGGACTAACCCAACGGGGATACAAAACTCTTGGCTCTGAGAGGATGTAGAACTCTCGAGTGTATTCTCCTTGGATGACGCGGAACACCTCGCACAGTAGTGAGCACCACCAGAATGACATTCGCATGGAGACGAATGCTATGCTTTGACTCCATCTGCATTGCGTTTATCACCATTCAAGCTGTGAATACTCAAAACCCGTGGAATGGCATTATGGGAGAATTGAATGGAGATATGAACATCCCAGTTGAGCTCGAGAATGTAGGACGTCGAGCGGATCACTGAATAATTGGCATTCGCAAAGAATCAGAGGATATGATGAACGCTTTCTGGTTTCAGAAACCCACCACAAGGAACCCTCCAACTCTTTAGCTGAAATTCAATTCTGTACGTAGAGTCACTAGGGATTCATGAACCACTCGGTACGCACGTATCTAATGATTCGATTGTGCAAGGAACGATCACGTGATCTCCAATACCATCGTGTCCAGTTTCTGCTTTCGAAAGAAGTCGGATGGGTACCCTCTCCACGATCATAAATTTATCTCCACGTTCCCGCGAGACTCTCGTAATCATTCAGAGCACACTCGCGACGCCATCATGGCACCCTTTTGTCCGTGCCATCATTAACGCAACTCTGTCCTGGAACACAGCAACGATTGTGTGCGTTTGTCTGCTACATCCCCCAGAGACAGTGCTTTCCGGACTGGAAAACGAGGGACTGAAAGGAAAGGTGAAGATCGTAGACTGGACAGAGATGGTACCGGGCTACGAGGTGGGAGAAAAGGACACCGATGCTGATCGAGAAAACCTTTTGCGCGAAGTATGTAAAGTCGTAGATGATGGTACGTACATATTACTTATCTATCATGAGCAATTCAATTCTTATCGAGGAAGTGTAGCGCCTAAGGGCCCCGTTCTACTTGTTGTTGATTCCCCTGATACACTCTGTGAAGATCTCGGATCTCCCTCCAAAGCATATCTCATTCTCAAAACCTGGCATACTGCCGTATCGAAACGAACCGGTTCGTGGTTATCTCTTCTTCCGTTCATTCGCCAGTAATGTTCGACTTCAGCTCCTTCACACATGGTCCTTCCCCTCCCAGCACGCTCTCCCCTCTTGCCCATCCTCATTTCTCCATCCTTTTCACAGACACTTGCACACATAACCCTCCATTCACCCTTGCTCCTTCGTCACCTTGCAACAGAATACCTTACCCTTCCGCCGCCCTACTCACCTCCTGCTAAATTCTGGCCAATATTCACCGGACTCGCATCCCGTGAGGAGGGCGAACGTCTCGTGTGGGGTCACGATGGTAAAGGGTGGAGTAATGAAATTGTTGTGGAACTAGTGATACGGAGTTCTAGTGGGAAAAGAACGGTTGAAAGGAGCTTGGAGGGCTGGAGAAAGAATGATGTTTGTAAGTTGGAAGACTTGACGGAATTGAGGGATGTTTGGAATAAGAATAGGCCCGTGGCTGTGAGTGGTAATGAAACGGTGTATTTAGTTTATGCTGATGGTCTACCTCTGGTACTTACATCACTAGCACCAGCAACAATTACAGGTTGCACCAGAACCCACACATGACCTTCCTTTCAACCTCAATCTCACTGAAGTGCAGCAACATTCCCGGGCACAGGTTCCCCTCCCATATGTCCATGAGGGTCTGTCTGTCCCTTTCTACCCCCCCTTGGTTTCACTGCTGATACAGTATGTATAGGACAACCCAAACCTAGCCTTAGCACCGGGGGCGCAGCTATTTATTATGATCCGGATTCAGCTGACGATTTTGATGAGGATGACCCTGATGAAGATCTGGATATTTAGCAATTGAATGGAGGAATTAGGTATGGGAAATGTTCTGTTTAATTGGCAAATAGGGTTTCATGTTTATTTTTCTTTACTGGGATTTAGTTGTTTTTATTCATCATATCACATATCGCTCCAGGGAGACCTCAGCACTCACCGTTTTCCTCCAAAAAGAATCACCGATTCATATGAACACCGTACAGTTTGGTGTGGCCATCGTAAGACATTTTTGGCGACAGTGTCACTCATGATCCCGGTTAGACAATTGTCACGTAATAGTTGTGGGATTTATGGTCAATTGTAAGTCTCCGTGCTGTGATTTTACACTCAACATGGTATCAAACTTATAGACTCGTATACCCTAGTGGGTCATACCTCAGACAGGAGTATGAAACAAATTTCACTTGTACCAGAATCATTTAGGGTTGTGAAAGTTATGGTGGACACATTTGCAGCCATAGTCACTTGTAACACGTCACTTCAGAATTTGCATTGACGAGTCCATGCACGTACTAGATCCATACGAAATTGAAGCCTTGTCGGCTACGATTAACTTCGATCTATAAATGTTCATGAATGGTTCCAAATCATGGTCATAATAACTAAAGCTAGATTATATCTCAATGTCTCAGTTGGGTTCTATACTGCTGCTCGTTGGATCTTTATGTAACCATATTATACTACATTTGCTTTGGGTTGTGCTCCGCGCACATAATCTATACAATGTATAGCCGACTGGTTTAGATAGAGCATACGCTACATATGTTCAGGTGGCATTCCGACAGTTGAATGGATATACTAAACCTGATCCCGAAATTAGTTTGTGGCCCTCTGACCATAGATGTACCTCCAATAAGTGCCAACATTAGACAGTACCTAGCAAATAACAACTCGTCTCACTGGTTAGCCGCTACATAGAAGATAGGATGATATAATGTTCTGTTGCCTTCACTGATAAAGTCGTGGCGGACTTTCGAATTCGATCATGAGGCGAATACCCCTGTTATGGACAACCTTCTTAGCCTCCTCTTCTAATTCACTGTCCCAAAGGTGAATGACTCTGAATTGTGCATGGATCTCGGTCCATTCCGTTACCTTCAAAGCATCCACAAACTCACGCATGTACACCCTTGGCAAATAGGTGAATTTGAGCGAGCGACTGTTTCCTCCAGAATACCAGGACTGCTCTTTGCATGGTGAATAACGCAGGAGTATCAATTCACTTGCAATGTCCCCATGGAGCTTTAAATGACGAAGGTTGACCATTATTGGCAATACAGCATCCAGAGCATACACCTCGTCCAAACCACGCCTTAGATACGAGTATTGAATGACGAGGGACGTTAATGTGGGTCCAACATCGAGAAGCCAGGTTCGAATGTGCTCATTAGTGAGTCCAGATATCTGTGTGAGGTATACCTCTCGCAGGGAGGAGCACCAAGACGTGGTTAGCAAGCGAAGCTGTTCCAGCCGGAGAAATCCATTGTCCAAGGTCACCGTTTTAATTGAGCAGGCGGGTCTAGGCAAATTAACCTCTGGGCTTGTCGAGGAAAAGTTGAACACTGTGAGCTTCTCCATACATGGCCAATGTGACATACACTGGAGAACATCGCGTACACTCAATCTGTAGCGGTATGCGTCTGTGTCCCACGAGTGGTAGCTGAAGCGAAACTCTTTGACATCGGGACAATTGCATAATGCGCGCATTAAATCCTGTGCTAGGGCCGTGTGTGTGTCAACAAGGTAGAGCTTCTTGACCCTCGTCGCGGTCAGGAGAATTGTGACAATCGCTCTTCTCCAGTCAAAGTAAGGACCCTCAGACCTGAAATCCTCGTGATGGTCTAGGAAGTGATTAGAGTAAAATACCCTAATCTTCTTTCCGAGTTCTGGATTTAGCTCTATCGTCCTTGCAAGTCGCAGCAAATTCGGAGGTTTCAATGGAAACTCTTTGGCAAATTCTTCGTATAAGTGATCCAAAGCGGGACGCCAGGCGCGGCATACTAACCCAAGGGAGAGTATTGTCGTCCGCCAGCCAGGTTGGGATTTATCGGTTGCTACATCTTTGAAGATCATGTGTAGCAATTCACTTGGGAGGTTGACGAAGGGTGGACGAGATGAAGGAGGAGGTAGTATTCTTACGCCATGAGAAAGGATCCCCGTACGGGATGAGTACATACGGCCGCAATGGTTATTCTGTTTCGGCGTTCCTCGAAAAGAAAGGTTGGCAGATAAGAAAAGCACACATGATCTTGAAGCTGGGGTGCATAGTTCGACGTAATCATACAAAGTGCGCCGAGACCAGTCAATCTCAATGGCCTGTGGGGGTTGTAGGACGAGATTGGCCCGATTCCATATAGTGTCGCTGACATCTATGATTTCGAAGAAAAGAGTGTATAGTGGGAGTGCCCCTGTACGAGGGTCGCCATCCTGCCACTGCGCAGCAAGCTCGCGACCACGTTTCTGTGTCAAAAGGATGCTCTCTGTCGTCTGGTCTATGTCCAAGTTCTGGTCTTCGAAAGCAGGGGTACGACCGGCCACCATATCATCGACTTCCTGAACCATGCAATCATGTTCAAGCTGGGTTAAGTGAGACTGTTAGACGCGTACCAAGGCGGAGACAGTGGGGTTATCCTGCGTATCCCTGCAGCCAATGAGTACCCGAATTCCTGAAAAATGATTGTCTGCTCCAGGCTCGAGAGTAGCATGGATCAAGAACCCTTCATGCTCCAGCTGAGGTGATCCTACCGGAAAGGATCTGCCTGCTCCAGCCTCTAGAGCAACATGGTTTACGAATCCGTTGTCCATGGGACCTTCATACTGATACTCGCTCACCCAGCATCCCGACTCATCATCTTGAGGTATCCACGAAGACAAGGACATGTCGTTGAGCAATGGACGGTTCGAGGAAAAGACGTTATACAAGAAATTTAAAATAGCGTTGACGTATCTTAGTTAGGATTAAGCGATTCAATTGAATTTACGACTCAATTCGCCTCAGATTTGACAGCCAGGTTGCAGTAAGTATAGCATGAGAACTCAAAGTGGTTATCGGGCTGACTTGCAATAGAAGACGCTACGATTTGGATAAATAATAATGATTATCTCTGTTGTTAGATTACATTTAGGCTTACCATATCCATATACCTAGTCTGGTGGTAAGGTTTTTTTAGCTTCATTATGTAAGCTTGAACACAACACATAATTACGTTGAGAAGTGAAAATTCTGAAACCGGAGTATCGAGTTACTATCAGCAGTGTGCTGCTTCATCAGACAAGGATATAAAGAGAAGAATCTCACAAGCTCCAGGGCTCCCCAATGGTATATATCACCTTACAATGAAAAAGAATCAGCGATGTAGACTACGTCTCAGCCAACTGGTCTGTCGCACGACTTCATCTGCAGAGATCCAATTTTTCATCTCATTGCGCACCGTCCTGCCAGCCATCGGTTCGAATGCCTTTAAATCTTCTCCGTCAAAACAATTAATGAGTCTAATGAGCCGAGTATATCCCTTCCTCAGGTATTGCCTATTCATAGGTCCCTTTCTCGTCGACGCGTACCGACTGGTTCGTCCAATTCAAGTTCGTCCAGAAACAACTCGCTTCCCTGGGAAAAAAAACCATGCAAAACAGGACGTATTCCTCAGTTATGTATAATGCACATCAAAAGCACTCTTTTCTTGTTTATCTACTGTACTCCATCCTTCGCTGTACTCAGTCTCTTTCTGTTTTGCACTTCTTGTCGTATGCCTTCAATTTTGTGGTCGTATCACACTGATACCTGACGTGTGACGGACCCAACATTTCCCTCATCCTCTCTGCATTCTATACCACATTTGCGCTTTCCTCGACCGACACGAAGATAAGCGCTCGATCCTGCATACTTATTTTGAAAGGCAGAGTTTCCGAATAATGGATCCGGCAACATGTTCTGTAAGGTGTAGTAGATCGCGTCCTATTGTACGCAATCTATTACCCCCTTTCACACCACATATCTGCGGGCCCTTGACCAGGGTTGTGCATGAAGTTGTCAGCTATCAACAAGATTACTATAAATTTCAATTTTATCTGAAGAGCAGGCAGAATATATCAATCGGGACCATCATAAACGGTCTCTCAGGGCTCCCAGTAGCATCATAAGGCTGGCGTAGAATCGCAGCCAGCTACACATTGAGTGTTATGCTCGCTTCATTTGGACGTTGCCAGGACCAAGGGGAAGCTGTGATTTATGTACCTGAACTGTATTTGGACCAGATAACCTTCAAATATCCATTGTTCTAACTCTCTCTAACTGTTGGGAATAGTAATGGTACTAGGGTAATTACTGTACTATATCTGAGTTCTAATAGATAAGCACCTGTGTGGATGCTTGCTATGCTCCGCCATCTGTGTATGAGTCTGGCACAGTCCTGCTGTGCCCTATGTGTATGAGTCTGTGTTTGAGTTTGTCAACACATCCTTTATTACTTTAACACTAACCGGCGCTCATGTGAGAAACTTTCCAAGTCTCCCAGCGTCACGATGTCACACACACATGAACAGTCAGCTTTGAAGACAACTCTGGGAATTGATTCAACTGCCGCCCTTCTCCTTATCATCCCAAGTCCAGATGGTATATTCACTCGACACGATACCCCCGGAAGTCCTTGAACGCATTGCCCTCTTTGTGGGATGTGAGCAGCTTTACGGACCACCTGAAGATCTCATTTCGCTCTGTCTCACTTGCAAAGTCATTCATGATTCGGTATCTCTCTCTTGCAACCCGTCGATGTATGCTTCACTCTTCCGATACAAGTTTGACATCGCTGCCCCCCTTCGTCGACTGGGCTCAGACTACATCACTGTGCAATGCCTGGCCGGGGAGCTGTGTACACGCTTCGCAGCTATGCAGCGGATCCGAAGGGGAATAGGCAGTCGTACATCGTACCCCTTAATAGAACGCGAGCTTGATCTCTGGACCGCCATAATCATGATGCTTGAAGTACGCCAAAAGGTTGCCAGACGAGTATAGACAACTTTAACCCCTTATGTTTATAGAATGACGGGAAAAATGTCATTCAGCTAAGGAAATTTGGAAAGGTGCAAGAGTGGCTGCACACCTACTTGCTTGATCCATCCGGGGGTTCTCATATCCAGTGCGATATGGAGGCTAGATCCTGGCCTCGAGATAACACTGACAACAAGTTGGCTCTATGGTTGCTCTATTTGTTAGGTCAGTCGTCCATATCGTCTATTATGCCTTATTCGGTAGTGATTATCATTCTAGATGCTGAAGGATCTAGTACTCCATGTAAACTGTACATGGAAATGCTCCGTGCTTATGCTATCGGTGCCAATAGGGTTGGTATTCTATTTTTGCTAGTATCTATGCCATCTCTGAGACGGATGTCACCAGTATCCATTAACTCACAGTTCCTGGAATCACTATTCATTCCATTACTATTCATCACTCGGAACATCTTATCGTCATTTTGATCGTCTACTATTCCCCATTCCCCCTCCTGTTGCCATATCAGCAGTGTCGGGATATATGGCACGCCTTAGACAACCTTCATCATTGATGTGGGCACTGCCTCGAGTGATAATTCCTGAACCTACGCTAGGTCAGGAAGGGCTTAGGCAGGTATCAGATAATAGCTCGTCTAGCCAACAGTGGGACTGCATCTGGGAACGCTGCATTGGTCCTGGTATCGGGCCTGACTACGTAGATCCAGCAAATGGCCTACCACGATATTTTCGTCCAGGAAGTCTTGAGGGGTCCTGGGAAGGGTTATTCACTGTTAGATTCTCATACCTGTGATTTTGATTCTCTGCTACTAACTTTCGACAGTACGCAGAGTTTAGCGTTTATGCCGCAATGCTTGCCGGTGAACCCCCGCAAATCATCACTGACACGGCGATAGGGCACAATCTTCAAGTATGGAAGATTCGGGAATACAACTTGTACTCTTCCACATCTTCCGGTCCATCCGATAATCCTATCCTCCCTGCTGATAGCGTCCACACTGCCTTCTTCCCTATATCTACTCTTATAGAAGAGGAGGACCATCATGCCGTTTTCACTTACGAATCGCAAAGGGCAATATATCATCGACCCCGTCAGACAACTGATAATACAGATCAACCCGATCAGGGCATACTTCGTGACGTTATCATCATAGGCGAAGTACGCTCTTTCCAATTTTAATGATTCCTTTCGTTTTACATACTCTTCCATAGGGACATTCCGCCTGGGGTGATTTCAAGCTTCGAGGTCGAGTGCGCTCGTCGGACGCTTTTATCTCGATTTTAAAGGAATATGTAAGCTTTCGCATACATATTTTATTGGTAAAATTTTATGTTTATTATTGTTACAGACCGGACCAGATGACCGAGGAAAATGGCTTTACAGAGGGTACCTGGTCGGAGGGAAATACGTTGGACGGTGGAGGGATGTTTTGACCCCTGCCAACCTGGTAGGCTACGAGGGGAGTTTTGAACTCACACGACGAGACTCATTAAGGTGGATGTAACATTACACCGATATGAACCCTGGTTTGACATCGAATCGCTCCTGAGGTAACTTATTCATGTTCGATTCTCAAACTATCGTTCAATTCTATTTGTACAGTAACAAATGCATTGTAACTTTGAAACAATGCACTTGGTACACAGTATACAAAAGTTCCTAATCCCTGTCAGCGAAACAAGAAACCACTAGGATCTGGCCATCTACTGCTTAGGTAGAGTTTGAAATTTAACTTCCGAAATAACGTTGCACATCAACTTGAGGCGAAAAAATTGTAGGAATTATATCCTGATATGTAGCTACAACACAGACATATGTAAACTCTAAGATATAGAAATAGGTCTGGGGGAGCATATGTGATAATGTAAAATTCAATTGTCATATGTTGATTATACATGATCTCTACGAGAAACTAATTTCCCTGCTTTCATTAGTGTTTCTTAATGGGTCAAAAAACAAGATATAAAACACTTGAATTCTTGATGAAGAATGAGACCGGGATAAGAAGTTCCTAATTTATCATGACTTCATTTCCTCAAAAACCATCAGTGATTCTCGTATCGCAACGAGTTCTGTATTTCCAAAGTATTACAATAAATTTCAAACTACACCTTAGATACCCGAAACGACTATAAAAACAATGTTTAGATAAACGAGGATATGTCCCAATACGACCAGCCTTTACAAACAAGACTTACATCTCACAGACCCAAATCATCCACCAGGGGAAACTTGACCTTCTCCGGGTGTACGATGATAATGCGTCTCTGCGTGAAGTTCTCGATATCGTACCGGCCATATCCGCTGGTACCTCTGCAGGAAAAAGGCAAAGAAAAAAGAGAGTGGGGGGAGGAGGGAGAAAGAAATCGTCAGACCAATTGGGCGAGAAGAGCCGAGAAACCGGGCCACAGAAATAATGTGAAGAACGAAAAATAATAGTAATAATAGTAAGGGACTACATACCCTATACCGTGGATCTCAATACTAGGCTCTGGGTGCATAGTAGCACCTGAAGATGTTAATGTTTCGTGAATTAGAATTGGTTTAAGCTATGTTTTGTGTGCGACTTACCGTTGATCATGACGGAGCCTAGTAGAGAGATAAAGAAACGGACGATCAGCGTGAAAGGGGGAGGCGAGGTGAGGTGAGGAAATGATATGAATATAGACAAATACTCACCAGATCGGATTCGTGATGCAATTTCAATGCCTTGAATACTATTCGTCCACAAAGAATTCGTCAACGCAAACGACGTATCATTGGCCAACTCCACAGCCTCATCTATAGTGTCGCAAACAGTGATACCAATCACTATGCAAGAACGTAAAGTTGTATTTTAGTACACGTGACTCTGGATGGATTGCCTCGAAAGGAAGGGGAAAAAAAGCAAATAAATAAATGAAAAAATAGGCAAAGATGACGTACCAGGCCCAAACGTTTCTTCCTCCCAAATGCGCATTCCTGGCTCATACCCAAGCACTACATGGGGCTGCACGTACGGCCCCACATGTTTCACATCACCTACTAGCACCTTCGCGCCAGCGCTTTCAGCCTCTTTCAGTAATCCGACAATTCGTTCAGCGGAAGCTTCAGAGAACACTCCGGAAATATTTGCGTCGGTGTCATTCGGGCCTGCTTTGAGCTTCTTGGCGAGTGCGGTGAGTTCTGCGATCAGGGCGTCGGAGACGCCACGTTGCACGATTACTCTTTCGGAAGACATGCATATCTGGAATTGATTGAATGGCCGCATGCCGAATATTCGTTAGCGGAACACACGCAAGGTGACGAGATCCTCAGAACAAGCGACTGACCTGTCCTGAAGAAAGCATTGCACCGGAGATAATAGCCCTCGCTGCTAGCTTGACATTCGCGTCATTCAATACCTTTTCGAAAATAAATTAAAAGTAGCGAGCATCGAGTGGACCAATACTTCTCACGACTGCTGCCGCTTTCCCACCTAATTCCAGGATACATGGTTTAAGGTGCTTTCCAGCCTCAGTAGCGATGATCCTGCCAACGCGATCACCTCCGGTAAACTTTTAAAGTAAAATCTTAGTGATACTAGGGTCATTGAATGATATGAAAAGGTTACGTTGACATGTCTGATGAGGGGGTTTGCGATGATCTCGGGAATGAGCACAGGATTCCTCTCCTTTGAGATGTGAAGAAGATTGATTACACCTTTAGGAAGGCCAGCCTTATGGAAATGACATGTTCAATTCCATAAAGGAGCCAACAACAATACTATAATTACCTCGAGCAGAGCTTCGCAGGTAGATATATAAGTAATATTGATGAAATTCAGAGGTTTAACAACGTACCTTCCACGTACAGGTCGTGAGTCCTCGGACAGACCTCGGATGACTTGAGCACTACAGTGTTGCCGCATATTAATGGTATAGCGGTTGCTCTAGCCGCCAGATTGATGGCAGAATTCCATGGAGCTATGGCGAAGACCTAACCGTCGCTTGAGCCAAATATATGATGATAAAATTGGTGGTATTAAACTTACAACCCCAAATGGACGCCTCTGCACGATAACGGTTGCACCTGACACCCTCCCAGAGGGAAAAGTCTCTCCCACAATTTGCGTGGCTCGTGCAGCAGCTGCATACACCTTTGTTATTTATTTAACCCTATAAAAGAAAATTAACCCGGTCTTACCTTCTCTAAGCTGGGTCGCTGCTAAATGGGCCTCATGGGCACCGGCTAAAGCCACAGCACCGACCTCCTGAGCAACAGACTCTATGAATCTTTTCACGTATTTCTCTGACTCGAGAATGTCTGCCGCCTTGTTTAGGATATTTCGCTTCTCATGTGTCAAGACGCGCTCCCAGGCTGGAAAAGCAGCGTTGGCAGCTTGAATGGCTTCCTGAATATCGTCTAATGATGCTGATTCCACATGACCCGTGTGCTGTCTAGTGCCAGGGTGGTACGTCTCGAATGCCTCGCCAGAGCTAGAGAGTCGTTTCTCGCCATTGATAATAAGCTGAATGTGGTGAGAAGACATGGAGAACCGCGAAGCCAGTGTGACAATTTGATTTACCAAATCATATTGGTTCGAACCAAAAATGTAACAATTACACGTGGGGACCTTGGTAACATTGATTATTGCAAAAATGCAACAGGCGCTTATATCTCTATTAGGCTTATGCAATGATTTTTGACTTCCACCCAGGACATCTCCCTCAGCTTATAACAATAAATTCAAGTAGAGCTGGAGCTTAAGTCATTCTGTGAAAATTGAATGAGAGCAGAGAAGGCAATCTGGGTTTTGCCCCTAATCTAGCTCCCAGTGACAATTGTTACCACTCACATAAATGATCTTGAAGAGTAAATGTTGAGTGCAGTAGTAAAAGAGTAATAGAAGGAAGACACAGACACAGACACAGACACATATGGCACAGCAGGACTGTGCCAGACTCATACACAGATGGTGGAGCATCCACACAGGTGCTTATCTATTAGAACTCAGATACAGTGGGTCAAAAAACTGCCCCAATGTTTGTGCATTTTAGAAAGATTGATATTTTGTGAAGGAATGACATCAGCAAAAGTTCTGAAAACTTCACATGATATACTAGAACATGTTGGCTATCTACCAACTTAAGAAATCATGTGAGTCCAATCAAAACTCACTACTCAATAAATCAAACAAAATAATCACTCATTGGGGCAGTTTTTTGACCCTCTATTATTTTACAATCTAATACTTTGTATGACCCCCCTTTGTCTTTAAAACTGCCTGTATCCTCCTAGGCATGGTTTCTATTAATTTCTGGCATGTCTCTGGTGGTATTTCAGTCCACTCCTTTGCCACTCTGTCCCATAATTCATGTACTCGTTTGGGTGGTATGTCATATTGTTGGAGTTTGGCCTTGAGGTGTTGTCAGAGGTGTTCAATGGGATTTAGGTCAGGGTATTTGTCAAAGTATGATCTACCAAGCCTTGGTTCCCTCGGTTGTACTGACTGAAGTCCGACATACTGTATTACAAGCTACAGACTTCCAAGTCTTACAAGTACTATTCGGTTTGACTTGGCTCAGTTACCTCACACTTCAATTATATTCTTAATTACTCGCTTGCTTCACTTCAGTAACCTTTGGTACATGTATGGGCATGTATGCCCACTTTTCATATATTACTATTCTTACATCCATACTTTACTTTCTCATTTCCATGCCTTGTGTAACATTGTTACATATCTTATGGCACCCCATTGTCAAAGTACGATCAACCAAGCCTTGGTTCACCCGGTCGCAATGACTGAGGTCCTTCCATTAGTCCTTGACTTACAAGTCTTAGGATCACGTTCGGCTCGGCTTGGTTATATTCTACTTCACTCCATTTTATCCTTTTCATTCATTCGCTTCCCTTCGGTACCCTTTGGTTCATGTATAGGCATGTATGCCC